>JAUKNM010000159.1:0-277896 GCA_030765045.1 Tenodera sinensis
CTAGTGATACTTATGCTATATTCAAATCTGGACATGACAAGCTAGCACCTCTGTTTTCCACAAACTGTACAGGTTGATACATTTTTTGAGCAATGATGTCTTTGAGGAGATGAGAAACTTTGATTTTGGCTTTGAGATTTGATGATTCATTCCAGACCACAGAGAAAAGAAAATGATCCTGCTTCTGCAATCTGCTGTATCTTTAATTTATTTGTCTCCAATTGTCAGAAGATATATTCAATTGGAGCTCACGCTTGTGTTGACGAGGCCCTTACTGCTTTTAGAGGTAGATGTCCTTTTCTAGCTTATATGCCAAACAAAACTGCTCAGTACGCTATAAAGGAAATGTGTCTTACAGATGCACATTCCTCCTATCTTTAGGATGTGTACATTTACATGGGGAAGGACAGCAATAGTATAACACTTTCAGCTGGAGAAATAAAGGCCTTTTCAAAATCAAAACAAGCAGTCATTCGCCCCTGCAAATGTATTTACAGTAGCAGTAGAAACATTGCCGCTGATAATTGGTTTTCATCAATAGAGCTTGCTAAGGAATTGAGGAGCGTTTTTTCAAAACTCGATAGATGCACAAAATGCGTTTCTGAGAAAAACGGTTTTTTCTCTTTATTGGCAATACTAATTGGTTAGCACAGCAACTATATTAATAATTCAGTTCTCCTTCGTGATACTATTTCATTGAATGTGAAAAGAAATAAATAACATTGTTTAACTAGTGCAAATTTGGGGTTTGAAAATGCAGAGTTTTTTTCAAAAACCGATAAATGCTGATCAACTTTTGTGAGTGAGTGAGAAATTAACAAGGGAAGTTTTATTATTTTTTGTCATTAATTGTTTTTGTTGGTTTTTATTTATGTATTTATTATTTTCTATTTATTTTCACCTCTTTATAATACATAATGTACTATACAACTGGTGCTGTTTTTATAATTTAATACGGTGATGGTGATGTTGATGAGCTTTTGACTCTTTCGTTATCTCGGGTCGCGGTACTGGATGGAATGAACATACACTCGGGTTAACTTTAGTGAAATATTTTATTCGCACCTTCTTGTTCACAGTATTTAAATCGTATTGCAGTAGTAAGTCTTTTATTTCAGTGGATCGACTTCCTAGCATCGCCGAGATTTAATGTCTGAAAATTTAGCGATATTTCGCTAAATGTGTTTTTCTATCACTTTACACTTCGTCTATTTTACGTCCTTTTATTTAATCACACACTTCGTATTAACTAACTTATTAAAGTTAGCTAATGTTTCACTTATTTTACACAAATTAACGGTCTTTAAAACACTTAGTAAATTTACTTTCACTATTTTATGACGCGCACACATAAAAATACGCCCATCTACCCCAAAGACCCGGACGCTATTAACTAGACAATTGGCGCCGCATTACACTTCTTTTTGTGTACATCCGCGTATGCATCCATCAAATAGTTCCTGTATTGTTAGGGAAGCGATCCTTAGCCATTCTCCCTTCGCTTTCAATATTGAACACATATTATTATTTTATTTATACATATATATTAAAATTAAATATGGAAATATTTATGACGTCTTTAACCAAACTTAATTGTTTGTAACCAGGCCCGAATTTAGGACCTCTGACGCCCCCTGGGCACAAAAAAAAAAAAAAAAAAAAAAAAATTGCCAATACATATATTACTTAAATTTTCACAACATAGAGAATGGTTTCACTAGTTTGGACACTTAAGTATGAGTGGCAAATACCATAAGTGAGGTTATTAAAATTTAAGTAAGAACATTTTAATAGAAAGAACTTACACTAAAGAGGCATCACCCCAGATTAGATGTCAAAACGTATGCTGTTTAACGTATGCTTCCTCCTTTCCCTGTCATTTGCAAACAAGTTTATGAGTTCGTTATAGTCCATTTTCACTGGTAAGTCATTGCAACAACACCAGGATAATAAGATGATCCTTCACTTGTGATGTTCTTATTTATGCGTCTTAGAGCAGAAAATGATTTCTCAGTTGAGCAGTTGGAAGCAGGAGTGCTCAAGTATATTTGTAGAGCTATGTTAAGTTTGGGTAAACACTCTCTAGACAGCTGTGTAGGAGAGTGGCATCGCATTTTCATTCTTCTCTATGTAGCTTCTGAGCTTCTGAGTGTAAGCATTCAAGTACAAATGCTGAATCCTTAAGATCCAAACTGTAGACTTTCTGAAGTCTGGATGATGCTTCCTGAATTTCAAGTGGACTAAGCATCTTCAGATTTGTCAAAAACATAAACGTTCACTGAATTCCTTGTAGGAAGAAATTCTGTTGTCCAGTTCTTCAATCAATTTATCCAGAATCAAAAGGAACTTGATGTTTCATGTCTATGCTTTTTTTTTTTTGTGGAGCTTTCCAGTAATTTTGCCGCCCCCTAAAATGTGCCGCCCTGGGCAGTTGCCCGGTTTGCCCTTACGTAAATACGGCCCTGTTTGTAACAATGACATTAATAACACGCTTTCGTCATTTAACCAACTCATACCAACATCAAAACAAATTACACTCTTAACAAATATTCACATAAACGATTTTCTTTGGGGTCTTACAATATCCTGTCTCACAACCAACATATTAATGTTTATAAGGATTATTTTATTAGGTATAAACTTAGAAACTAAGTACTGCTACATTCACAATAACAATATATTTTGTTTTATTTATATAACAAGCATATTGAATACAGATAAAGAAATTTCAAACAATATGAATCAGTAAGCTTTCACTTTTATTAGTGCTTGTGCAGTCTGTACATGGTTCTTAGTTCGTTTCCCTTTCCACATCTGCCTCTGTCTTAATCTTCATCAGTCCCATTGAGCATGTGTCAGTGTGTGGTGTACGGAATGAAAAATTGAAGAAGTTGTAAAATCTTTATATATTTTGTCAATGAGCAGACTGGTAGATTTCTGTATCTTCTTTCGTTGCAAAAGTTGGTCCACATTTTTCTGATATTAAGTTCTGGAAGTAAATATTCTCTACTTGATTTTGCTCTTCCATAGTGGCTTTCTGTACATCTGTACTTCTAATGTCTTGCTTTACAGCAGCAGTAATGCCCTTCTATAATATTCCTGTTCTGTCACCTCCTCTGGCTTCCTTTGACGCATTCCCAGATAAGTGACACCCCTGTGATTCCCTTGGAAGTTTGCAGCACATACTGACAATACTCGGCCATCATTACGTCTCTCACTGTATTTAATGCTAACAGTCTGCTTTCTATTTGCAGCTTCTTTCTTTACCACTCTGCAATTAGGAAATGTAATACTCATATATTTCACCAGGAATTTATCTTGATCTATTTTGTTGAGCATGGAAAGGTGTTAGTGAAATCCACTTATATCATTATAAGTCAAATCAGCTGCATCACAGTGCTTATGCCCTTTACTTTTAGGATTTCGTGGAGTGCACTCTAGACCATGGAACACGTAATTGCTAGAGTATGAGCTTTCCTTGACTTGCATTTTGATTTCCTTTCCTTGTTTTTGCAATTCCTACCTCCCGCACATTCTACAGTTTCAAAATCTGAGCTCCTGTCCATTGTGCACAATACAGTGCAGTGTCTCAACTAAGAATAAAAATGTATAACAAAGCTTGCAGAAGCACCTGCCTGGTGTGCAAGGGGTCCATGGTTTCGATTCCTGGCAGGGGGTAGGAATTTTCTCCAGTCAAGATTATTCCTCATCTTTCCTGAGTCTGGAAGTATGAATGAAAGTATGTGTGAATTCAACGTATAAAAGCTCCCAAAGACAGAACCACTGTTAAACGAGTAACACCATTGCCAATAGGCAAGGCTGCCGATATGACCTCTGCAGTTAAAGGCAGAACAAAATAAAGCTTGCAGAAATTAATGTGAAATCCAAGCGCGCAATCTGAGTTCGCAGTTATTGCCAATGATGCACAGTGCACAAAGCTTGCAGAAATGATTGAGAATTCCAAGAATTGCAACAGTGAGATGGCAGTCAATGCCAACATGCATTTCATAGAATTCAGGTTGCTACACTCTGGATCATTATATCATAAAATTGCATCTATCAACCTTTGCTTTAACTGAGCAAGTGCACCTATTGAGTTTCGAAAAAGCTCGTAGTATTCCCTTCCTTCTACACAGGACAAGAATTGAATTTTGCAAAATCTGATTTCACAGAACGTTGCAGAAGGTGAAAATTATGCTGATACTATATATAACTCAATTTCGCAAAATTTTGCATCTACCAAGTTTGAAAAAACGCTCCTCAATTGCTTTAACACAAACTGACATACGTAGGTGTCCTCAAATCAAACAAAGGAGAAATTCTGCCAGAATTTCTGCCCAATAAACACAGAGAAGTTTGATCAAATATCTAAGTATTCACCAAAGATATGACATTGTTATTGTTTGTACCAAAAAGGGCAAAATCAGTTATATTGGTCTCATCTCTGCACCACTACAAGTATACTGATGACTTGAGTTATAATCTCCTTCTACAGCACTACAATAGGTGGAGTTGATGCACTAGACATGACATGCAGCAACTATTCGTCAAATCGTAGAACCAGGAGATATCTGCTGGTGATATTTTACCTGTCTATTTATATTTATATCTGTCAGTTGTTCTAACACATATGTGTTGTATCATGAGAAATGAATAGGTTTAACTTTACAAAGCATTTGGGGATGACATTGGTGAAGAATCAATTGAAAAAGCGACTGCAAATTCATATTGACAAATGACAAAACAAAACATCAGCACAGTCAAAGTGCACCAAAAACAGGAATTGCAAGAACCAGATGCAAAGATTGACAGACTGGAAAAGCGCAAGATTTGTTGTTATTGTCTCTATGCA
Organism: Tenodera sinensis; assembly: GCA_030765045.1. Lineage (NCBI taxonomy): Eukaryota > Metazoa > Arthropoda > Insecta > Mantodea > Mantidae > Tenodera > Tenodera sinensis. The sequence goes on from JAUKNM010000159.1 coordinate 4,853, forward strand.
ATGAACAGGATGACTGCATACAAAATGCATCAAGTGCAGGGCACCAAATTGTTCACATCATTCAAGAAAATTGTGGAAAGTTTGGGTGAAGGAACTGAAAACCATTTTTGCACTCATGTATTTATATGATATACACCTGCTTTGTGTACATGTTGAACTGTAGTCCATTTTTACTTTTTCTACTGGTATGTAGGGGAAGTATAGTATTCCACCCAAAATTTGATGTCGAGATTTCACTGGAAATATGTTTTGAGACCCCCTGAATCCAAAAAAAGTATTTTTAGAGAAGGTCCGCATGCGTGTGTGTGTGTGTGTTTGTGTGGGTGTGTTTGTGTGTGTGTGTCAGTCTGTATGGTCTGTCAGTCTGTGGACAGCAAAACTCAAAAACGAAAAGTAGGTTAAAAGCCAAGTTGGTATTTAAGTTTAATGTCTTTCATGGATAGGACACGAAGACTTTGAAGAAAATAGCCCCACCCTAAACTACCCTTTACATGGAATATTTTCAAAAATTTTGATTTTCTTGAAAATGGCTCTAGCGATTTTGATTAAATTTCATATGTTTGAGATATTTTTATGCCAGATGAAATGTATATCTTGAATTTTCTGGCTATAGCCCCTGTAGTCGTATTTACTCTGGACGACTTTTGCATAACTGGTAAACCGTTAGAGATAGACCAAATCATACTGTACACAAAATGCACAATTTATATCCAAATGAATTTTCTTGTAGGGTGAACCATTTTAGAGATATTCCTTGTTATGTGTGGGAGTTTCAGAAAACAAAACTTTTCGTGAAATGGAACATCGTTGTTCATTTTTTAAATGTTAAGTGTGCAAAGAGAACGGAATCTCAAAGATTAAAAAATTTGTCTATCGCTCAAAGCCTACTGTATTCTAATATTCCCCTTGCACCTACAAGGAAATAAGCCACAAGATAATTTGTACAAATGTTTATCTCAACTAACACAAAGAAGATACAGAACTAAGAATTTGTAAGAATGGTTAGTACAAGAGTAGAGAAAGTCATGTGACTGCAACACATCAGATTTTTGTGTTATTGTATTGAGTTATGTATTCCACTGCTGTTTGTAGGTTGTTGTCCAATAAATGATCATACATTTTATCAAATATGCCCGGCCACTTCTAGTGCCCCATCCATCAGTGAAAAATATTGGAGAGCAAGAGGATTAATGACTTCGTTGTCAGAAATCTAGCATTAGCTAACAACAACAACAACATTTTATCAAATAAAGTGGTACCTGGAAAGTAATGAGAATAAACCAAAAACGTACCCGAGGAACAGTGTGATTTCACAGATTCAGTATTACAAACATGCTTAAAGGTCTCTGTCTGTAAGACGGATAATACTGTAAACACGTAAAGAGATGGATATTACCATTTAAGGATTAATTCCCTCTGGCCACATTAACAACATTGTGTTATTGATTTGTTGTTGCTATTTCTTCGTATGTTAGAAGGTAAGCTTTTGAAATTTCATTTGATAGAGCATACCAACAGCTATATGTATACAAATTGTTTACACGCATCTGGAGTTTCATTCAAACTATCTCAGATTAGATTATCTGCAACAAACATAGAATTAAAAATTGTTCCACTAAAGGTATCAAGAAATCCATAATGAGAATGCAATTTCTGAATAACCTAAAATATACTAGGCAAGAAGTCTCACCTATCAGGAAACCAAAAATTGTCAACATGGGTACAGAGTCTTCATCTGGAAAAACAAAGACTGAGTTTTCAATTTTTATATACCACAAGGTGATCTATTATACAAGTTCCTAAAACCAACACCAGAGCAGTCTACAGGAGATACCAGCCCTGTGAACCAGCCTTTACAGTTCAGTCAATGTCCGGTTGATAATGGAGGCTCCGAAACGTGTACTGGGAAAATTTAAAACTGAGTGTTGTTTGGTGTTATTAATCGACTCAAAATTCATATTTTAATACAAAAGAAGAATTTTCAAACATATAAATGCGCTAAAATCTAAAAAAATTGTTTGGTTTAGATGAGTAGGTACTTTAATGAGATGCTGAAATATTGCAAACATGAGGTAGCTGAAATTTTTACACACATAATAAATTAAAGTTTTAAGTCAGAAGTGTTTCCAAATAAATTGAAACAAATAGTCAGACCAATTTATAAGTAAAAGGGCTGTAAACAAATAACAGAAAATTATAGACCAATATCATTATGCTTTGGTTTCTCAAAAGTTATGGAACGTACGTTTTTAGAACAGCTTCAATAACTTTGTACGAAATTTAAGATTATATTAGAGTATCACTTAGCATTCCAAATATAGAAATTGATGACACATGCAATTAGTAAAGGAAATGACAAAATTATTAGGACCATGGATTGAAAAGATTATGTAATTGTAAACTTTCTTGACCTTTCAAAGGCATTTGACTGTGTAGCAGTGGCGGCTATTCAAGTGAAGCAGGTGAAGAGGTTTTCACCTGAAAATAGAAGTATTCTATTTTTGTTAATGTGGGCATTATTACTGCCATTCTAACAGTTTAGTCACAAATTTCAACTGCTAGCAGCTGTAGCAGGGTCAGTGACCAAACCTTCTTTTGTTTGGAACTTACAGCCAGGCAGCCAGCAAGGAAAATTGGTGGGAACGCGCCCTGTGATCGGTTTCAAGGACAAGTGCAGCAGTCAGGATTACGGAAGAAACTGCTGCACTAAACAGCTTGGTTGCCATGGCAACATGACGTCACGAAACGATGAACTACGGGGAAATAACACGGGTATGCACATGTTTCAGGCAAACAAGAAATATTTTCACTTGGGTAGAGGCACAGAACACGGTAGAGGGGATGGTTTCTATTTTCGCACGCTTAGAAGATAGTATTCGTTTACCTCGCGGAAGAGCTGGCGGTAAACTTAAAACGTTATGTTTTAGATAACTGTGAATGGTAGGCATAATTTACGTGTTTGCTAGACTCCTGTGCTTTAAATATTTAAATTACGGAATATAAGTGTTTTGTTATGGATCCAGTGATTTTGATTTGATTTGGTTTAAGGGCGCTCAACTTCTAGGTCATCAGCGCCCTTAAAGGATTCATGGCAATAGCCAGATATAAATTTCACTCAAAAAATAAAAATACTAGCAACAAGAAAAATATACAAAGGTAAAAAGCAAAGGCAATAGCCAGATATGAAACAAGGTGATAAATATGTCCAAAAGCAGAAACAGATAGTTAAACATTTTAGATCCTCAAATTGATATTGCACTCCGCTAAAAAATTAAAAACTCTATCAACCGCTGTTTTGTCGTCCGCTAGGACCTCTGCAAGTCTGGCAGGCAGCTGCAGAGATTCCCGAAGGTGCGCTAGAGAGCAACATTCTAGCAGCACGTGGCGAACTGACAAAAGATTGTCACACAGCGGACATAGAGGCGCAGGGCCCCTTTTAAATAGGTAACCATGCGAAAAATTGCAGTGCCCTATTCTTAATCGAGCCAAACTAACCTCCTCGCGACGAGATGTGCGACAGGAAGTTACCCAGTTTATCGGAAGTTCTTTCACTTCTCTAAGATTATTACCGCGGTGAGCTGACCACTCGTCGTGCCAGGACGACAGCACCGCTCTCCGCACTTCAAGCCTAAAGTCTTCCGAAGTAACACGTGAGATGGTAATACTGGGTTCTGTAGTTGCCGTCTTTACTGCTAAATCTGCCACTTCATTCCCCGGCAAACCTATGTGACCAGGAATCCATGCACACACCACGTCAACGCCAGAAGCGTGTAAAACATGGAGGGCATCCTGGATACGTTGTACAATAGGGTGGGGGTTGTACAACTGACAAAGGCTCTGCAGTGCACTAAGGGAATCGCTCAAAATCAGGCAGTCACCTAATTTACGACAGCGAACATACAAAACGGCTCGATAAATTGCATAAAGCTCTGCAGTAAAAATGGAGGTGCTATTTGGAAAACCGAATGTATATGGTTCGGTTCCATAAACATAAGCACATCCAACACTGTTGGTGCCCTTTGACCCATCGGTGTAAATATATCGACGGTCCGTGTAGCTTGACAAAAATTCTAAGAAACACGTGCGGATACTTGAAATAGGCATCGTGGACTTCTGGTGTACGGTCATCCCAAGATCTACATGGGGCGTGCCAGATAGCCAAGGTGGGTAAAGCCTCTCGCCCTTGGCGAACATCATAGGCAGTTCCACTCCAAGCTTCACTAGAAGGTCTTGGGAACGGAACCCCGCAGGCTTAGGACTAAGGGTGCTATTCCTAAATCGTTCTCTTAGCGTAGTGGTGTAAAAAGAAGCGAACGTTGGATGCTTAGGCATACACCTAAGCGCACAACCATAATTTGCCAAGAGAATCTCACGCCGGTATTGCAGAGGGGGTTCTGCGGACTCGGCGTAAAGGCTCACCACTGGGCTTGTTGGGAAAGCTCCTGTTGCAATGCGGATGCCCCTATTGTGGACGACGTCTAATCTTCTCAGCAGAGTTGGTCGTGCTGAGGAATAAACAATACACCCATAGTCTAGTTTGGATCGGACCAATGCCCGATATATTCGCAACAAAATTGTCCGATCCGTTCCCCATGATTTGCCATTCAGTACTCGCATAATATTTAGGAAACGGTCACATCTCGCTCTTAGCTGTGCAATATGCGACGACCAACTAAGCTTCCTGTCCAAGATCAAACCCAGGAAGCGCGTCTCTTCTGCGAAGGGAAGTAAATCTGGACCAAAACGGAGCGAAGGTGGTAATCGTCTCCTACGGCGCCAGAAATTAACGCAGATTGACTTCTCAGTTGAGAAACGGAAGCCGTTATGAATCCAGTGAACGATATAGTTTGCAATTTGCTAGAAACCCCATTTTCCAGGTGGAAAGATGAAGACAAGAAGGATGTTTTAAATCTTTGGGCGGTCCACTGATATCATTGATACAGCCCTTAAAAAAAGAGGATAAGAAAATAGGGAAGACTTAACATTAAATTCAAAAGCTCTTCGCCCGATAACTATTTTTGGTTATGCAGTAGCCGTAGTTTTCAAGCGCTATTCTGTTGACCTTGTTTACTTTTTAGCAACAAAAGTAACGTGTGGCACAAAGGGAGATTCACAGATTTAATTGATATAACCCGTTCCCTTCACAAGCACGATGATTCGGCGGGACATTTAAAATGTAAATTACAACTAAAGGGTTTGAAAAAAAAAAAAAAAAAAAAAAAAAAAAACAGAAACACAATGGTGGATGCTATTCAAGAAAACAGCAGACTTTTTCATGTGCGTTTCAATGGAAATGTGACATTAAATAGGCTTTTTCTGCAGTTGATCATTAAACCAACATTGTATTTAGGTAAACAAGAGCTTGCATTCTGAGGTCATGATGAGAGTGCGCTTTCGCTAAGTTGGGGAAATTTCAAGGAGCTTGTGTGCTGAAAGTCCATTAGAAATCCAAAACCACTATAATAAAATTAAAAGTATATTCAGCAGTGATTCTAAATCTATACAAAATGAGGTGATTGGATGTATTTCGGAATAGTTACAGACCTGAAATTAATGTCTCAGATTTTTTTCCGTTGAAGTTGACGACACTACAGATATTTGCCAACAGTCTCAGTGTTCTATCATTGTAAGATAAGTGAATACAGAGAGCACATTGGTTGAACGATTTTTCGGATTTCATGATGTGAGTGTTGACAGGTCCGCAGAAACATTGTTCCTTTTGCTGCATGGTGTTCTTAAATAATTTAATTATGAACGTAAATTAGTTGCACAATGTTACGATGGAGCGAGTGTTATGTCAGGACATTTGGATGGACTTCAAAAAAGAATCAAGAACAATGCTCCTCAGGTAGTTTTTCTACATTGTGTGGCTCACCGTTTAAATTTGATTTTAAAACAAAGCTGTATATATTTGCATCCGCCATGTTTATTTCTCTCGCTTACTACGCCAACTGTCATATGTATTGGACCAAAATGAATTATAGTGTGACAGACAGTTTCTTTTGTGTATAGCTCCATTGCGTATGAAAAGTTTGGTAAAAATGTTGGACCGTGGTACACCGGCTTTGCATTGCATTTTTAGCATGCTTAAGTGAACTTCTTCACCTATTTTGTAAGGCACGAGCCGTCACTGCTGTGTAGACATCACAAAGTTAATGGGAACTTTAGAAAACTATGGGATTAGAGGTATCCCGGTACAGTGAATAAAACCATATTTAATAGGTAGGGAACAATGTTTAAAGTTCACAATATGAAAGGAAATTTGAACAATGTCCCATTATCATTTAAATGTGTAACACATGGTGTAACACAGGGCGCAAAGTTGGGGCCATACTTATTCATTCTGTACATAAATTCTTTATTTGAAAAGATACACAAAATAGGAGAATTACCTATTGGATATGCAGATGATACTATTATAGTTATAACTACCAATACAGAGGCAAAAGTGAAGAGCAAAGCATACTATTAGAGATGGCAAACATACATTTAGCAGAACAAGGAATGACATTAAACATAGGTAAACAAAACCGAGTGGATGCACATTAGTTTAAGCAATAAAATACCATCCAAAATCACCCTGGCACTACAAAATAAACAAATCAAACAGGTAATGCAAACTAACTTTCTAGGATTAATTATAGACAACAATTTAAAATAGAATAAACATATTAAAAACATCTCAAAGAAAGTAAACAGTGTGATATACATACTAGAGCAAGTGGCACAATTCATGGATGAGACTTGTGCATTACAAGTATACTATGCATTCATATGTATGGGCTTGTTTTATGGGGATCAACAAAAAAGAAGCATGTACCTATTCAAAATATTTAGATTGCAGAAAAGAGTGATAATCATAAGAAAAATACCAAGAAGAAGCTCATGTAGATATGCATTCAAGACACTAAATTCATGAACCTTCATATATTTATGAATGTCTTAAATATGTGATCAGGACCATAAAGAAGGTAAAAATGGGAACATACATGAGCACAACACTAGAAGTAAACAAAATTATTTTAGAAGTAGATTAAGAGATTCTCTAGAAACTAAACAAATTGGGAGTAATGCAAAGGATCTTGGGGAGAGTTGCCTAATTTGTACTAATTTACACATTTTATTTTTTCTAATTTTAACTGACAACTTTTGAATTATTTCAATAACAGCATGTTACTTCTAAATATGTTAGGATGACTTCTCTAAAATGAAAAGTTTATTTCAAGTTAATATAAGGTCATAAAGTACCAGTTCTCTAAATGTCTGCAATGGGTGCAAATTAGGCAACTGGTTTAGTAAATTGTACAGCTGGGTTCCTAAAGTGTACCACATATATTCTTTTCCACAAACAATTTATTTTGTAAAATACTTTTTAACAGATTTCCTTATTCCTGCATGCTGTGGTTCTTCCCAAAATCTTTATCCCCATTAGCAACTACATTTTGTTTTTTTTTAGCATGCCTTAGTATTGTAGCCTTTGGCAAATTGTACCTTTGAGCAGATTCATTTATTCCATGATCGCTATTCAGCAAGACGGCAAGACTTAGTTGATCCTGTGGCCACCTCCCCGTATTGCCGCTTAGTTGCCATACTGAAGTTAAATACATATGATTATAATTTGTTAAGAAGGAAGACAATGAAATAGACTAGAATATGAAATTATATATTTTTAAATATATAATATTCTGCATTTATGCTATTTAGTATAATAATTTTTATTATTTATAATGAAAGATTGAACGATTACATTCAAAATCTAGAAATGAATGTGCTTTATTGTATTAAATAAAAATTAGTTTCTTATATTTATACTAAAATAGAAGTTAACAAGTTATAATTGATCAATTGAATTATGTATGTTTTTTTCATACGTCACTATAATATAAAAAGTTATACTAAAAGTTCCCTATATTATGCCAGTATGCTGTAGGAAACTGAAGCTGGTACAAAATATGAACCCTGACAAATTCTCTTTGGTAAATTATTCCAGCTTAATGGTTTTTGACACAAGTATGTAACACAGTGAGAATTGCAGTATATTAATGTAATTTTGAGTAATAATATATGTGGTATTTCACATATCTTTTGGAAGTATTTCTTCTAGGCAGGTAATGGAAATACTAGATTGAAACTATCTAAAACAAGTTCATTCACCCCACGTCTACACAACTCAACTCACAGACTTCTTTTTTCAGCAAATGACATGTGTGTAGATATAGTTCACAATGCTTGACACAGATAGCAGCAGTTATCAAGGAACTAATTTGTAAGTAGGTGGTGCAATTTAGGTGACAGTACAAATTATGCAACTCTTCCCTATATAACCATTTACCTTGTGCAATTAAAGCCATAAATGAAAAAGGGAAAATGATAAAGGAATTAAGGCATATCTTATCAAAACTGCCTTCTGTTTAGTAGAAAATGTAAAGCGAATTTTTGCACATGTTTAATAATGCCTCTCCTGTAAATAAAATGTTAAATCTTTGTACATCTTGGCTAACCTTGTAATTTTTTGTTTGTTGCATAGGTGAGCAAATCTGAATCTGGGGGAGGAATTCTGGGTATAAAATCATTGGTGGGAGGGAAATCCTAACCCCAGGGTTTTGCTCCCTGAACTGCTACAAAATTTACAAATAGATTACTGAGTAACATATCAAATTAAGGTACTCGTGTAGGTACCTTAATGTTTCCACGCATGTGAAATAAGCCCACCATACCTTTTTCTAACCAGTGGTTATCATTACCAAACAAAGCACACAGAAAGCAGAATAAAACATTTTTGGGTTCACATTCACAGAATCATTTAATTTTTTGTGTGACTGTCCTATTTAATTCCTAAGCAGTTAAACCATCACTGTTTTGTAGTATATTTTTGTGCAGGTCAGGAGCAGGTCCTCCCATGTATTCCAGTTTCACTTTCTCTTCTAACAATGGCACAGAAAGTGGGCCACTTAGCAACAAACTTTCTTTATTTCTTTTACTTATATGAAGAAAAGATCAGATTGAAGTACTCCTGTTTTTAACAGTTATCCTAGCAGAAGTGGACTTCCCCTTTTTAGTCCGCTATAGTATTAGTGATGCAAGTAATATATCAGAAAACGATGATTAATTTAGTTTTACTTATGTACAATGGGAAACGGATGAAGAATGTGATATAGCAAAACACAATTTTTTCTAATTTAATGCAGCATCTATTGTTGGCATCTAAATAGGTGTGCTATTGCGGAGCTTTGATTTGAGAACTATCTGTGGAGACCACACTGGAACTCAAATCCAGTAAACAACAGCTCGAGAGGGAAGGAAGATGATCTATAATAGCAATAACTCAGGTTATTCAGTGGCAAGGTGGTAAGGAAGACAACCGAAATAGCTGCTACAGCAGCAGCAGCCAGTAAGGTACTACATAAATGTACAATACTAAATTGAGTTGGTTAATGAGTTAAAGAAAAAATTAAAAAGTTGATTCAGAATCAGATTTATACACTAAGAAATCATACAGATTTATGGGTTTCGTCACTAATAGAAACTATATACATATACAGTGATAGAATAGTATAATGATACATCGAGGTAAACATACAACAAAGTACCCAGCATTTCTTCAGCAGTTGAGGAAAGCCTCAGATAAACCTCAGCTAGGTATCTTAGAACAGAATGGATATCAACATTTTATGATAAATTTGGTCAGAATACTAAATCCAATGGAGAACGACCATGATATTGAAGGCAATCGCCAGGCATTCTCTTGAGCCAAAGTGCATCCCTCAGGTCAACAGGACCCATGCATCAAACAAGTTCATAGGATTTATTAATATTTAAAATTTTCTGTACACTATTCAGCATATTCTTGTAGGGAGTAAAACTGAATTTTTTTCAAGAAACTTGTGTAACTCTACTTTATGTTTGTTTATGGAGGTTATGCTTTTCAATTACCCTGGTAAATAGTTATATAGTTTTAAGCTGTTATACTTGAAGGATGTTTCAAATAGCTTAATTTTGTAGCTTGCAGTGTGAAACCGTAGATGTGATTAAGAAGCAGAAAATGCTAAGTGCAATGGCAGCTCATAACTTGTTGCAGTGTGTGTGTGCAGTGTATTACATACTCTCCACCTTCACTCTCTCTTTCTCTCTCTGATACACACACAGAGTCCTAATCTGCAATTCATACGGGCAACTGAGCTCTCACGTTTTGCCACTTTTTATTTTAAATGACCAATATCACAACAACCATAATCTGTCCAGATACTTAAGAGGTAGAACTGGAACTTAAAAATTCAATGCCACAACTGGGATTTGAACCACAGACCTTCCGCTTGCCGGGCGCAAGCTCTAACCACTGAGGTATTGTGATAAACTGCCAGAATGGCATTAAATTCTCAAGCCAGTTCGTATTTCTCCTGGTAAACCACAAAGGCAGTCTCACATCAGAGACAATTACCCCAATGGTGACTTACTATTGCAAGTACTTTATATCCCAGGATTAAATAACCTTACCATGGTAATTATTATTTATTTATGCCAACAAACTTACTGTTGGTGTTTTTAAACACACAAGCCGTGTGTGGGCATTGAATTTTTAAGTTCCAGTTCTACCTCTTAAACTTTGCCCACACACAGCTTGTGTGTTTAAAAACACCAACAGTAAGTTTGTTGGCATAAATAAATAATAATTACCATGGTAAGGTTATTTAATCCTGGGATATAAAGTACTTGCAATAGTAAGTCACCATTGGGGTAGTTGTCTCTGATGTGAGACGACTGCCTTTGTGGTTTACCAGGAGAAATATGAACTGGCTTGAGAATTTAATGCCATTCTGGCAGTTTATCACAATAGCTCAGTGGTTAGAGCGTCCACCCGGCAAGCGGAAGGTCTGTGGTTCAAATCCCAGTTGTGGCATTGAATTTTTAAGTTCCAGTTCTACCTCTTAAAGTTTGCCCACACATGGCTTGTGTGTTTAAAAACACCAACAGTAAGTTTGTTGGCATAAATAAATAATAATTGTCCAGATACTGTTTCTCTCACTCGCAAACAACAAGCACAGAAAACAGCTTCTTTTCTAAGGATAAGCCCGAAAGATTTATCTCCTTCAGTTTTGCCATGCTATTCATTTCCACACTTGCATCAATTCAAATTTCCCACTATGAGTAGACACAACTGCAAGTGAGTTGCTGCCAGAAACACAAGCACAACAAACAATAATAAACATGGTAAGAAAATAACTATTCCAAACTCAAGTACTGACCTGGGTAAATTATGATATAAAGAATAATTATATGCATTTATAATGGTGAAGATGATAATGATTTATAATGGTTTAATAAAAATAGATGTAATTGTGTTTACATTAACATAACTCTCATTTTAACATAGAAAATGGCTGCATTATATTTAGAAACATCAAGCTGGCTAACCACAATGCAGATTGATTCTGCTAAACAATAGGGAGGGAAAATATTCTAGATGCTCTCGGGCTTCGAGCCAGGTGTAGTGATGAAGAGACATCGACGTTTCGGGAGTGTACATCTCTCCCATCTTCAGGATGAAGAATGAAAAGCAAGAGTGAAGGGACCAGTATATGTACTGTCAGCCAGTACGTGCCGAGTAGAAAACAAATGGTCTAGAGCAGAGGTGGTTCACCGCTCCATTGGAATCTGTGTTTTTTGAGTCGGTCGATTTCCAATTAACCGTACGGTTAATGCAGCCTGACAAGTCAGGGCTGGTGGAGCACTGCTTTGAAGAAGACCACAGAGCTAACTTCAAAGATACGACCATTGTGGCAAAATGTAGCGGTTTATGGGAACGGAGGGTTAAGGAGGCTCTGTCCATCTCCTCCGAGAAGAGTGCACTGAACCGGGACGCTGGATTGTAGTTTAGTCCATCCTGGAAACCAGCCTTAAAATTGGAAATCGACCGACTCAGAAAACACAGATTCCAACGGAGCGGTGAACCACCTCCGCACTAGACCGTGTGTTTTCTACTCAGTACATACTGGCTGACAGTACATATACTGGTCCCTTCACTCTTGCTGAGGATCGGGAACTTCGAGATCGTCTGCAGCTGCTTTGAAGAGCCCTCCAAGCTTGCTTAAAAGCGTGAAGAAGGGATTCCGAGAGATCTTCCAGTTCAGCAAGCGTAGTGCGCAGGCCGCCACTCACGCTCCCGGACGCCCGGCGATTGCAGCATCAGTTCCCGCCAGCTAGAACCCGCCTGTGCAGGCACACCAACAGCTTAGCTGGGTAGAAGTACAAGTCTGTAGCCAACAGTCACCTGACTGGAATCTAGGCGCCTTAGGGCAGGACCTCTGTACTTCGGGCTTTTTAGCGCCCACTAACTGCTCTTTCTCTTCTACTAAACTATTTTCCTCTTTACTATTTAGTTTTTAAGCTCCCCGTTAGGTCCCCCTCTAGGCTTTTACTTCTTCTTCTTTTCCGAAACTCTTCCGAGGTCAAGTTAGGGATTGTTAGGGCATATAGTTTATTTATTTACTGTTCTCCACTCTATAACTTCCATCTCTCCATCCCAGTATGACCAAGTCCAAGAAGTCCTCAGTGAAGCGATCTCCTGGTGAGATGCGCACGACCCGTGGAAGGGTCACTAAGCGACAATTGGACGTTGGTGGCCCCTCAGCCCCTGAATCTCCCCCACCTAACCCCATCCCTACTTCCCACCCAGTGACACCGTCCGTGATCCCCCCAGCCGCAGCTCAGGCGGTAAACGGCCCAGCCGCGACGCCTGAGCTCGGCCGGACTCCCACACCGAATCCGTCTGCCCTGAATACCCCCCTCCCTAGATCCCGCTCCTCTTCCGCCGTATCAGTCCCCTCTCTGCCCCCTACCCCGCCTCCTCTCGTCTCCCCTCCTGGCTCTAACCACTCCACACCACCACCTCAGTCAAACCAGCAACCTGCTCCCTTGGCCCCTTCCGTAAGCCCCGTAGCCGGCCCCTCCTCCAGACCAGACCCGGTTGCGGTCCCTGCCCCTACTGCCCCCCTCCAAGCACCCAGGATGCAAGCGCCAATCTACGTGTCTAAACACCACGTCACGCTGTTTCAGACCCTGCAAGAGTTTGACTCCCAATATGCCAATGAAGGCTACACAGTGACCAGGGCCCCACTGTCGCGGGACTTCCTGGTGCGCATGTCGTCCCCCGTGGACTATGCACACATGTGTGCCTTTCTGCGGCAGAAGGGACTCAACATTCAGCTCACGAGGCAGCAGGACGAGCAGCAATCCTTCCGTGCCGTGATAAAGCACGTCTACTATGATGGGGCGGAGGAGGCCATTAAGGCTGAGTTGCGTGCCGCGCACTTTTCAGTGCTGCGTGTAACGCAACTTAGGCGTTACGACCAGGCCAGAACACCTCTCCCGTTCTATCTGGTGGACCTGGCGACGGCGGACGACCTGGACCGACTAAGGCAGGTCGAATGTATACTCCACTTTCGAGTGAAGGTGGAGATGTACAGGCGACCGGTCATACCGGTCCAGTGTAGCAAGTGCCAACAGCTCAGGCACACAGAGGCGAGGTGCTCGGCCGCGGTTAGGGTGTGCTCCAAGTGCACCGGTGACCACGATTCTCGTGGCTGCGATGTTCCGCCCCCCCTGAGAACGTGCGCGCTATGCCTGCGCCAGGGCCACGGGGCCAGGTACCGGGCTTGCCCCGAATACCAGCGCCATGTGGCGGCGGCACGTACCCTCCAGGGGACTGGTAGACACGCGGCCGTGGGAGCTGGAAGCCGGGCGCGGGGTGTATTGCCCGAGCGGGCTCCACCAGTGCCAAGTGTGGCTGAGGTTGTGGCACAAGCTACGGTCGCTGAGGAACCGTCATGTTCCAGGACGCCCCGCCAGCCCCGTGGAGTGCCGCGCATGGCACGGAGGGACCGGCCAGATCAACAGAGACGACCCCGAGAGATCCGAGACCCACGACTACACCACCAGAGGCAACTGTACCGGCGTGTACTTAGCACCGGCATGGAAGACGGCGACCTGAGGGAGACAGCAGGGCACATCCTCGGGTTGCTGATGGAAGCGGAATTGTCGGAGGTCCGCTCCATACTAGCGTCGTATAGAGACTTCTTCCAGCTGCTGGTGACACCTGGATTCATCTAAGTATCAAGATGGCCTATAAAAACTATTTAAACATCATGACATGGAACGCTAGGGGACTTAGACGCAAAAAGACAGAGTTCAAGGAATTCCTCTCCCGTAACAATATTCATATAGCCCTTATCACAGAAACTCTCCTCAAAGACAACCATAGATTCAACATCCCCGGATACACGACACACCGAACAGACAGAGACGGGCGCGGGGGTGGCACCGCGGTCATTATTAAACACGATATACAACACGACCTGGCCCCCCCTGCGCAACTCCAAAACTTGGAAACCACCAGCGTACTAATTACACTCGACAACAACAAAGTGCTCATAACGGCGGCCTATGCCCCCCCTGGTACTTTAATAACATCCGATATAACGGACTTAACGCAGCAGCACAATAGGGCCGTAATTGCCGGTGATCTCAATGCGAAACACCAAATTTGGGGATGCAACGAGACAAATAAAGAGGGACGAGCTTTATTACACCTCGAAAACAACTCGGACCTCTTAATCCATACTCCAGAGGAACATACTTACGTTCCATATTGCAGGACACACAGATCTGACGTGCTAGATCTAGCCCTGTCCAAAAACATAACACGCAGAACACAACTCAAAGTTATGAATGACCTGTCATCCGACCATCTGCCCCTCATAATTACACTAGAGGGCAATGCAGCTCTAATCCCGCCAATTATACGCCCAAACTATAACAGAGCGAACTGGGACAAATTTGCAGACACTGTAAGCAAAAACTTGCCCACTGTCCCATTAAACACTAACGAAAGCACCAACGAAGCGGTCATCCAATTGGAAAAGGCCATAAAAATAGCCACAGCTGCCTCAGTGCCTATGAGCCGGCCTAGGCATCATCAATCTAAACTCCCACAAGACATAACCTCTCTAACAGCCGAAAGGAACAGAGCCAGACGCAAATGGCAAAAAACGCGGCACTTAACACACCTCGAGTGCGTTAAACACCTAAATAGCATAGTAAGCGAAAGGATCGCAAATCACGTCTCGAGGCAATGGCAGAACACACTGGAGAATCTCGATTATGAACGAGACTCAGTGTGGAAAGTAGCTCGCTGCCTAACACGCGATAAAGTGCAAATCCCTCCACTCCATACAAATCAAAACATAGCGACCACCGACAAAGAAAAAGCAAATGCACTCGCGGACGCACTGCAAGAAACATTAACCCCAAACACCGCCCCCTCTTGCCCACAATTCACTGCCGAAACCGAAGAAGAAACGCGCGAATATAAAAACCAAATAACTCACAATAAAATAAGAAAAACATGTCCCAGCGAAATCAAATGGCTCATTAAACATTTACCGAAACGAAAGGCCCCTGGGCCAGACAGCATCCCGGCGGTAGCCTTAGCCAACCTACCCGAAGATGCCATCAAACTACTATCCAAAATCTTCAATTATGTGCTAGAGAAAGGGTACTACCCTGACAGATGGAAGTCAGCTATAGTCGTACACTTTCCCAAGAAGGGCAAAGACCTCTCGAACCCACAGAGCTACAGACCAATTAGTCTACTAAGCATACTGGGAAAACTACTCGAAAAAAGTAATACTAAAACGCCTAAATGCACAACTAATCAAACAAAACATAACTATAAATGAGCAATTCGGATTCCGCGCTCGCCATTCCACAACCCTCCAACTACTGAGAGCCACTGAACACATCACGCATGGGTTCAACTTCCGAAAATCGACAGGCGCACTGCTACTTGATGTAGAACGCGCGTTCGACAGAGTTTGGCACGCGGGCCTGCTCAAGAAGCTCAAAACACTAAATATACACGACTCTCTAATTAAACTCATCGCAAACTATCTACATAATCGGACATTCCAGTCCAAAGTTAACAACCACCTCTCTTCACCCCGCCCTATAAAAGCGGGAGTCCCACAAGGAAGTATATTGGGGCCGATTATCTTTAATATAACAATGAACGATATCCCGAAAACACCCAACACGAACTTATTCATCTATGCAGATGACACGGCAATCGTAGCGCAATCGGGGAAAGTCGAGTTCATACACAGGAGGCTACAAAACGCCCTTAACGAGCTACAGGATTGGTTCACCAAATGGAGAATTAAGGTGAATGCCAAGAAAACGCAGGCCATCATATTTACCAAAAGAGTCAACCATAGACTAGGAAAACACCAGCTTCCACCACTCACCATATTTGGAGAGAACATTGAGTGGAAAAACACAGTCACCTGGTTAGGGCTTAAAATGGACCAGGGACTCACATGGAAGCAGCATATATTCCAAATAAGGGGAAAAGCGAACGCCCAATTAGGCAAACTATACCCCCTTATAAACATGAACTCGCATCTAAAACTCAAAATGGGACTAACATTATATAAGACGCTTATCCGCCCTATACTCACTTACGCTGCTCCGGTTTGGGGATATGCCGCAAAAACACATATTATGCGCCTACAAAGGCTACAAAATAAAATACTGCGAATGGTAGCAAAAGTGCCCTACACGGCACCAGCGGACTTACTTCACGACGAATTAAAAATGCACACGATAGAGCAATTCATTAAAAAGCTCTCACACGATACGTATAAACACTTGCATAAACATCACAACCCTTTAGTAACGAACCTAGGTAACTATACCATGGAAATTTACAAACACGCTAGACCGCTAGCGCTTTTCGACAGAAATTTAACTTCAAATAACACGGAAGTAGAGGAATTCTTGAACAACCTACTACACGACTAAACGAAACTCTGACAGAGGACTGTTCCCTCTCACCTCAGAACTAAACCTTCCTTATTCCCTGTTTCAGACCGCAGCCTGCCACAGAGCCCTACAAGCCCTCGGCAATGCCGAGGCGGATCGGGAGAACTAGGGCCTCCCACCAGTGTCCTACGTGCGCGGTGAAAGCGGGCCACCGTATGATGGAGTAGGACGCTCCGACGACACGGCGAGAACTGCACAAACGCTTATACAAGACATGCCTGCCTAGGGCAGACAAGAAGAAATCTAGCATGATAACATGTAATCCAAGCATGCGTAAAAATCACAGACCATTAGGTGATTCTAACGACTTGCAGGTACATACCTGTGCAACACTAGACATAAGCCTAATTATTGCACGAAAATATCTTTTCACTCCAACACTAACATTAGCTTATCTCACAACGACTTGCAGGTTTCACCTGTGCATCGCTAGATATAAGCTCAAATATTGCACGATCAACATCAGTTACACTAACTCTAACATTAGCAAATATTATAACGACTGGCAGGTAAACACCTGTGAAACACTAGATATAAGCTGAAACATTGCACGAATAACCTCAGGTATGCTAACACTAACATTAGCAGGTAGTATAACGACTGGCAGGTAAATAAATACCTGTGCAACCCTAGAATTAAGCACCACACAAATTACATCTTGACTAACAGGCCTATGCCTGTGCAACCTAATCATAAGTAAGCGTAACTGCGTCTAATATCAATACAAATTTAACAATGCATTTATCTCTCTTGGTCATGTCCAGGTTTCATGGGCATTACCAAAAAGTAACAATTGACCCGCTCGCATGAACACATGCCAGCTTAAAGCTTTCAAGTACTAACCGGGGTGCTATGCGGGACCCGACTAACGCACGATGATGCACGAAACCTTAGCATTGTACGAACTAACACGTGGAGGGGTTTTTTAGTGAGTAACCCTCCCCCTTCAGGGCGCAGGGACCCTCACACTGTTGGCCTCAGCATGTCGGCCTCCGCCTGTAACGGGTTTTTCCCCTCCACGGTAAAAAAAAAAAAAAAAAAAAAAAAAAAAAAAAAAAAAAAAAAAAAAAAAAAAAAAAAAAAAAAAAAATCACTCTTGCTTTTCATTCTTCATCCTGAAGATGGGAGAGATGTACACTCCCGAAACGTCGATGTCTCTTCATCACTACACCTGGCTCGAAGCCCGAGAGCATCTAGAATATGTTCGTCGCCAGGAAAGCTTCAAATCATATTTTAATAGGGAGGGAAATGCTCATGGCATGGACAACAAAGAATGAAATGAAATTGGACTTGTATGAGAATGCAGTGCGCTTGTGCAGTAACAATTGCATCTCTTGAACTTGTCAATCATATTGTGTCAAATCATTGTACTCTAAATGCAAGCTTCATCCTACTCCCTGTGACCTCTCACCTAAAAGCTTCCTTCACCAGTTGTAAAATTTTGTTTATGCATCCGTACAGCTTGTTGACTGAATGCACTGGTATTTGGTAACAAGGGCATGGGAAAATTAAATGAACAAGTTCATATAGAAAAGAGTTTGACATTTGACCTTCTCATATGCAGGCCTATAGAGGTAAATACACATTCGCATACAGGAAAAAAATTGTGGGTGTGCAGTTGCAAGTATCCAATTACCCAAGTACCATTACTGGTTAAGTAGAAACAATTTATTGGGAGCAATAGAAGTTCAGGAAGTCAAAGTACTAGTAGACAAAAAAGTACAAGTGTGGCACAAATAGAAAGAAATGGTCAAAATATGCAGAATACCTCAGAAACAGGAAACAAGAATTGAGGGAGAAAGAGTCAATAATTCAGGAATGGGAGGAAGTGATTCATATTCAAATTCAAATTTATTCAGCATTAATATAACAAAGTATACATGATTTCATCAAATTATATTAACACAAAATCATCCTTATACAAATTTAACTACAAAATTTATCAATTTAAAGACAGTAAGTTTAGTTAGCTATTAAATTGAATCTAGAACCTCATAAGTCTCTCTCTGTAGCAAGTTCTTCAAATGTCTTTTGAAGCTATGTATGGACTATTCTTTGAAATTTTCTGGCAATTTATTAACCTTTCAGCAGGTGTGCCATTGTAAAAAGTATAAACCAGGAGTATTTATGCTTTATGGATTACTTAAACTTAGGCGGCACTGTGGCCGAGCAGTTAGACCATTTGTTCACCACCTAGGCAGCCCAGATTCGATTCCAAGGACCCGCGTGTGGTATTTGTGGTGGACGAAGTGGCATCAGGGTGGGTTTTCTCCAGGTTTTCTGGTTTCCCTTGCCACTCATTCCACCAATTGCTCCATCATCACCTTTCAATGGATGAAGGGAAAGGTGATGATTATTGGAATGAGTGGCGGGGAAACCGCAGAACCTGAAGAAAACCCACCCAGATGCCGCTTCATCCACCATGAATCCCACATGTGGATTCCTGGGATTGAACCTGGGCTGCCTTGGTAATAGGCAAATGGTCTAACTGCTCAGCCACGATGCTGAATCTCCAGCAAAGAAATGAAGAACCAGAGAGGAACTGAAAGAAACTGTTTTCAGCTATCTTTGCCCAACGGTGGGAGAGTTATACAATGCCGGCATACAAAAGATGGTACACCACATGCAAAAATGCATTGATCAGAATGGTGATTATGCCAAAAGATAGGGAAAAGTCTAAGCTTTCCAAAAATGTATTATTCAGTGTTAATAAATATATTTAACATTCTGAAAAAAAATTGGGAACCTTACTTACGGGTAACCCTCGTACTTAAAAATATCCATGTTATAAACTTTGCAACACATGCCTGGTCACGTCACAGATGAAATTAGAAGGAACATAAGGAATTTTAGAAGTGAAATCAAAGAAAACACAGCAAATGTTAGGAAAGAAATTAACCAATAAATAGAAAACTCAGAAAAGAACATTTGTAAACCAGTTAGTTATAAATCAGAGATAGAAAGTAGTAAATTAAGGAAGGAAGCAGCAAAGAAATTAAAAAGAGAAAGGGAACTAGCAAATGAAGAAAGACAACAAACTGGGAAAATAGCTAGAAAAGAATTGGAGGGGAGTAGAAATAAACTTGAAAAAGTAGAAAGAGGAAGGAGAAAGGCTAGAAATTTGAAGAAATCAAAGATCAGGTTAAGGATTTAGCAACAGAAGTAACAGAAATAAAATATATGTTAGGACATTTAGGAATAGGCATAAATGTACCAAATTCAAATTGTAGTGATGTAAGTGAACCAGGAGCACAAGACAAAGCAATACAAAATTGTTAGCAGAAATTGTTGCCAAATGTAGGTGCAAGCATTTCTAATATTTAATGAATCTAGACAAATGAATAAATGTACAGAGAAATAGAGATCAGAACCACAATATGTACTAGCCTAATAATATTTTAAACACAATTTTACCACCAATCTATCAAAATGGGGACTCAGATAATCTGAAATCTTTCATTCAAGAGTTGCAAGAATATTTCACTGTAGAGTGCATACGGAAGGAGTACAAAGTGACAATAGTTAAAAATGTTTCGAGGGAATGGCAGCAAATTGGCTAGATATAACTATAGGAAATGGTAGTGACTTCAGTGCTTTTACAAATATATGTTCATTGGGGAGCACCTAAGCAGCATTATATTAGAATTGTGAAAAATATAACCTGAGAACTAAAATTTAATAGTTAATTACTTTAGGAAATTAAGAATGTTAGATCCACCACTAAGTGATAAAGATCTCATAAATATTGTCACAACATGTTTTCCAGAAGCCATTAACACTATCCAGAAATAGCAAAGCCAAGCAATGCATAAATGCTGATAGCACTTGAGGGTAACAAACAAAAATCAATAGTCTGAAAATAATAGAAATCAAGCAAGAAATGTAACAGAAAGTTCACATTTATTTGGGCAAGAAGCACAGTTTCAGAGAGCTAGAAATCAAGATGATGTTATGAATCAGTGGCGTACAGTGGCAACCAAAGCACTTCACATTATGATTTGTATGTATGTATGTCTTTATTCACTGTAAGAATTTTTTTACGAATTCATGGCTTCGTCAATTTTTAAATAGGGAATACAAATAATTAATATTGGTTTAAACAATATCATGAATACAAATAATAATAACAGAGACAGCATTACAGTTATATATATATAGAGCCTACAGATTAAACACAGATAGATAAAATTATTCAGAGAGTGAATCAAATAATATATATATATACAGAGACAGTGTTACAGTAATATGAGTGTAAGTTACATATATATAGAGAGAGAGGCTACAGATTAAACACAGATAAAATTATTCAGAGAATGAGTCAAAGAACTCCTGCACACTGTAGAAGGTTTGCTCAATTAGAACATTTTTAACTTCTTTCCTAAATTTAGTTTGACTGCTGCTGTGGATTCTATTTGTGATTTTATTACACATGTGTATGCCTCTATGCAGTATGGAATTTACCTGTTTTGTTGTTCTGGCAGTCTGTATGTGTATTTTATTACTGTTTCTAGTACAGTCGCCGCAATTGAAATCTTTACATTGTTAGTGCAAGGAAAATCTTTACGTAGACAATGTGCTCAGTTTGTTCCTCTCCTGCCACTATACAAAGGAGCGGGCGGAGCTGCAAATCACGTGATTCTTGAGTGCACAGTAGCAGCTTGCTTCTATTAGCAGGCCAGGTCTCAGTCAGTCTCTGGTATTTGTACAGAGTGTTCTGTTTCCAGTTTGTCGTTGTTATTAAATTTTTAACCTGAGTGCCATTTTTAAAGTTGTGTATTTCTCATTATAATACAAATAATGGGACGCAAGAAGCTCACTTCTGAGGAGAAGACTCGTGCTTTAACTCTATTGGAAGTAGGTACCTCTGTAATTTGTGTAGCTTTCGATCTAAAGGTTTCAAGACAAGCTATTTATGACCTAAAAACAGCAGCAGCATCTTTTCCACCTGGCAACACACCAAGACGAAAAATCGGCTCAGGTGGTAAAAGAAAGACTTCAACAAGAACTGATGGTCTGCTAAAACATGAAGTGATGGCTGATCCATGGATTACAGCGGCAGGGTTAAAGAAGAATCACCCAGACCTTCTCAACAATGTTGCAATAAGGACCATTCAGCATCGACTTCAAAAAGACTTAGGTTTACCAAGTCGGTGTGCAGCCAAGAAGCCTCTTCTGACTGAAGCTATGAAGAAGAAAAGGATACACTTATGCAAGACATATCAGCACTGGACATCAGAGGACTGGCGCAAAGTAATGTTTTCTGATGGAAGCACTTTCAAACTGGTCAGAGGAAAGTCCAAAATGGTGAGAAGGCCAAAAAATGTGTCACGATATGATCCAAAGTTTACTGTCAAAACTGTTAAACATCCAGAAAGTGTGATGGTATGGGGTGCTTTTAGTGGTAATTATGGTAGAGGTGGCTTGTACTTTCTCCCAAAGAATATCACAATGAAGGGAAGTAACTATTTAGAAGTGTTACAACAGCATTTGTTCACATTTTGGCCGATTCACCAGTGTCAGTACTTCATGCATGATGGTGCCCCTGCACATAGGACAAAGATGGTTCAAAAGTTCCTGAAAGATAATAATATACCTGTACTTCAATGGCCTGGTAACTCTCCTGACCTAAATCCCATAGAAAATGCTTGGAATCAAATGAAAAATAAAATAGAAGAGCTGCAACCATCAAGTATTAAGGAGCTACAGGAAGTGTTGAAGAAGTTGTGGGTGGAAATGGACAAAAAATATTTTGAATATCTAGCAGACTCAATGCCTAAGAGACTCCTGAAAGTCATAAAAGTTAAGGGAAATATGACCAAGTACTAATTCTACGCAGAAGTTAAAAATAAAGCCATGTAAAGTCGGAATTTGTTGTTTTTATTACCTTGTAAAGATTTCCATTGCGGCGACTGTACTATATGTATGAACAGTGTTGTTTATGCTAAATAAGTGAATATTGCCCCTTATAAAACAAAGAGTTTCTAAAATATACATACTTGGCAGCGTAAGAATGTGATTTTGCCGAAAGTATGGTTTACATGATGTTGTTGTTGTTGTTTTCTAGTGCCTTGCATCTGGCAATGAAGCCATTAGCATTCGTGCTTTCCAATACTTTTGAACTGTAGTTTCTTCTGATCTTAATGCTTCACAGGTCTTCAAGTGGTCTTCATTCATTTCTGCTGGATCGTTACACAGGACACATATTGGTGAGGATGAGATACCTATTCTGTAGAGATGACTTGCTAAGCAGTCGTGATTTGTCAATAGTCGGAAGGCTGCAACCGCTGTTTTCCTTGGTCTCTGGGGGATTATATCTGGGTTGGAAAGTAGTGTAATCCATTTTTTATCTTTGGCATTTGTTTTTATTTCTTGTAGGTATGAATGAGAAAATTTTTTAACGATCAAGCGTTTTATTGAGGAATATGGGAAATTGAATTTAGACTTTTATTTTATTGTTGTGCCTTTCTTTGCAAGTGAGTCTGCAGCTTCATTCCCCATGACTCCACAGTATGCTGGAATCCATTGGAGCTGAACAGTCTTATTAACTTTTTGGAGTTGGGTTTACATGATGTTGTCCTGTGCAAATTTAGCATTAGTCTAAGTATTTTCTTTTGCATTGTGAATAGCACACTTATTTCACTACTGGATCCCCATATAAATATACCATAAGCAAGCACAGATTGCACATAAGAGAAGTAAACCTTTTTTAGTGTTTGTAGGTTACTGATGCTTTTTAGGACATGTATTACATAATGAACTCGATTTATTCTTGCTGTAACATTCTTAATATGACTTTTCCAATCTAAGTGTTTATCAATTATGATTCCCAAAAATTTTGTTTCGGAGACATATTGTATGGTTTCTTTGCTATATACAATTTTTGGTCCTACAGATTTATTACCTCTATTAGAGTTTGTGATGCACATGCAGTGTGACTTTTTTCCATTTAGCACTAGTTTATTTGCTGCTAACCATTTCTTCATATTTTTCATTGTACTATCAGCTTGAACTTGTAGATCAATGGAATTACTGCCTTTGAGAATAAAATTAGTATCATCTGCATATAATATAGTCTCAACATGTGGTATGTTCACTGGCAGATCACTAGAAAAAGTTGTTGTTGTTGTTGTTTTCTAGTGCCTTGCATCTGGCAATGAAGCCATTAGCATTTGTGCTTTCCAATACTTTTGAGCTGTAGTTTCTTCTGATCTTAATGCTTCACAGGTCTTCAAGTGGTCTTCGTTCATTTCTGCTGGATCGTTACACAGGACACATATTGGTGAGGATGAGATACCTATTCTGTAGAGATGACTTGCTAAGCAGTCGTGATTTGTCAATAGTCGGAAGGCTGCAACCGCTGTTTTCCTTGGTCTCTGGGGGATTATATCTGGGTTGGAAAGTAGTGTAATCCATTTTTTATCTTTGGCATTTGTTTTTATTTCTTGTAGGTATGAATGAGAAAATTTTTTAATGATCAAGCGTTTTATTGAGGAATATGAGAAATTGAATTTAGACTTTTGTTTTATTGTTGTGCCTTTCTTTGCAAGTGAGTCTGCAGCTTTGTTCCCCATGACTCCACAGTGTGCTGGAATCCATTGGAGATGAACAGTCTTATTAACTTTTTGGAGTTGTGTTAACATTTTGTAGCATTCTCTAATTTTTGTTGACTTCTTTGTAGTATTTGAACATATTCCTTGAATTGCAGCTTTAGAACCTGAAAGAATTACTGCCTTGTTAAATTTATTTAAGGGAAGATTTAATAATTGTCGGAGAGCAATGTATATAGCCTCTATTTCTCCATCATAATTTGTTGTGTCTCTGCCAACAGAATGATAAAAGGAAAAATGTGAACACGTAACTCCAGCTCCAGTAAGGTTTTCCTTGGAGGATCCATCAGTATATATGTGCAGCCATTCTTCTGTGGGATACCTAGTATTGATTGTTTCCAGAGCTAGAAGTTTTTGTATTTCTTTTGGTGTGTCTGATTTACTTATTTCCTCTATTAATTCCAAACTGAAGGTAGGTTGTAATAATTCCAGTGGATTTTCTCTTATAAGTAGATTTTCTCTGGTGTTAGAAATGTTCAATTTGGATTTAATCTGTGTTACCTTTTCTAGGAAACTACTACGAGTTTTAAGGATTGAAGGGGGGAGGTTCTCTTCTGTCCATTTAGAGTTTGGCAGTCGTAACATTTTCTCGTGTTGACTCAGGGGTCTCTGTCTAGGGGATATGTGAATAGCGACCACAAGGTACCCAAGCTGAGCAGAACATTACTTCCACTTACTGGTGTTTTGCTCCTCACTGTAACTTTTCTATCTGACCTTACCTTGGTCATCTCTTGCTCTCTTCCGACCCCGATGCTATTAGGGTTCCCGAGGGCTAGGGAGTCTTTATTTTTCCAACCTCTACATTTCTCTATAAAATCTTAACCCCTAACATGCTGACCTGTCATGGCATGCAATACATCCTCTGATTGGTGATCAGAGGATATGGTCGGTGAATTTATTTTGATAATTCTCCCGATCAGGTCGGTGAGACCCGTAAACCAATGACAGGTGTGGTCCTCCAGACATTCTGGGGGTTGTGAGAGAGCGATGTGACCGCCAAAATGTAAACATATGGTGCTCTCTAAAAAACGGTTACCATTACTGCTATTGCTCTCTTCAATATCATCAGTGAAAAATATTGGAGAGCAAGAGGATTAATGACTTCATTGTCAGAAATCCAGCATTAGCTAACAACAACATTTTCTCGTGTTGGAGCAATGCTTGTTCTTCTATTTTTGTTGTCATTGATGGGGTCCGTGTTAAGGCAAGCATGGCATCAATAGGTGTGGATTTAACTGCTCCAGTGATTAGGCGAAGAGCCTGATTTTGTATTTGTTCAAGTTTATTGATGTTAGCATTTGCTGCTGTTATTAAAGCTTCAGAACAGTATAAGAGGTTTGGTTTAACATACATTTTGTATGTTGTGTTAAGGACTCTCCTTGAGCAGCTCCATTTAGCACCAGCTAACCTTTTCAGGATTTGCAGTTTCTTTTCAACCTTTTCTGAGATGTTTGTTATATGTTTTTTCCAAGTTAGCTTTCTGTCGAAAGTGATGCCTAAGTATTTGGCATCATCAACTGCTTTGTCACTAGAAAAACTAAGGGGTCTAGATTCGAAGCTTGAGGAACTCCACACCTTATTAACTTTGTTTCAGATTTTACAGTGTTATTATCTCGAGTTATTGCAGTTAATTGTTGTGTGTCAGTTATGTAAGACTTGAACCATTCACATGCTATCCCATGCACTCCATAGGCTTCCAGTTTTGTCAATAATATGTCATGGTCAACTAAATCAAAGGCCTTACTCAAGTCCATAAATATACCAACTATTGTATCATCAGTTTCAATTCCTTCCAGTGTTCCCTTAATGAACGCATAAAAGGCATTTAGTATGGATTTGTTTTTCCGGAAACCATTTTGTTTATCACTAAATACAAACTTTTCCATGAAAGGAGCAATCCTGTTATACATAACTGATTCCATAACTTTCGAAAAACCTGATTGAATGGCAATTGACCTATAATTATCTTTTTTGTATACAGGAACAACTTTTGCTAGTTTCATCTTACTAGGAAATATCCCAGTTGACAGGGAGGTATTGCATATTTCCAATAGGGGATTTATTAAACTATTCTTACATGACTTAATTACACACTCAGGTATCTCATCATATCCTGCTGAAAAGTTATCCTTTTTTGAGTTAATTATTTTACTTAATTCATCTATAGCAACTGGCTTGAGAAAAATAGTTTTTTCATTTCTGTTTAGTTTAGTACATATTTTACTATTATTTGGCTGTGTAATTGTTACTTTATCTGCAATGCTAATGAAATGGTTATTGAAAATGTTGGCAACTTCTACTGGATTATCAACTATGACATTAGAAATCTTTAGCAAGACTGTTTTACTGTTATGACATCCTTTACTACTGGCAGTTTCTTTTTTTATTATATTCCATATTGTCTTATTTTTATTGGTTGAATTATTGATGCATGCATCAATATGCAGTTTTTTTGCAGCCTTTATTACTTTATCAAAAATTTGCTTGTATTTTTTTTAGATATTTTGTAAACTGTTCAGTTTTGTTAGTTTTACTTAATTTTATGAGAAAACGTTTCCTATTGCTAGAGACTATAATTCCTTTAGTAATCCAATTTTTCCTTACTTTGCTATTTTTTATTGCCCTATATGGAAAGGCTGTATTAAAGTGATGCATCAATGAGGTCATAAAGTTGTTGTATTCCAGGTCCACTGTGGGTACATTGTATACATCGGACCAATCATCATTGCTTATTAGAGCATTAAAGTAAAACATATTATCTTTTGAGAATATACGTACGTTTATATTGTACTTCAGTCTTGGGCTTACAGCTAATGTTTGATGTATTTGTTAGTCTTAGTATTATAGCATTATGATCAGAATACCCTGCATTAATGTTACTAAGGTTGAAAGTCATGGCTGCTTTGTCAAATAACATGACATGAATTAATGTACTGCAATTTTCCGTTTCTCTGGTGGGACCTCCTATGGTATTTTTAAGATTAAATGAGGTTAATAGGTTTTTTAGTTTTTGTAAGGGTACACTGTTTTGTTGAAAATCTACGTTGAAGTCATGGGCGTCGTGAAGGGGGGCAAGGGGGGGCCGTGGCCCCGCCTTGGAATATAACAAATGTAATGTGCAATCAATTACTGTCAGACTATTGCTTTAATTTTGAGGTAAAGTACACTTTTTATTTAGCATAAATTAACATGCTTATCTGTAACAAATACTCAATACTCAATTTTTACAGTTTTTGGCAACAGAATAATGAATTAATTGCAAACTTCCAACGTGCAGCCCCTCCCTAAAATAGTCTGCCGACGCTCATGGTTGAAGTAACCACATATTAAGATCTTTTTTGCATGCTTTTTTACAGTAGAAATCATGTTTTCTAATTTATTCAGAAAGGCCTTATAGTCTCCATTAGGTGACCGGTATACACAAGCAATAAGTAGTTTTAAATCACTAATTTCTACTAAAGTGTGTTCAAACACTTTCTCTTCATTTAAGATAGAGGTAATGCTATGCCTTTTATATTTAACACCCTTTTTTATTGCAATCATAGTGTCCCCATGAATATATCTCTCCCTACAATATATGTCTCCTACTACAAAATTTGTGAGAATGACTGACGTACACTCATATAGTTATTTTTGAGCCAATGTTCTGTGAAGCAGCAGACATGTATGTTTTCCAGACTATTTAAAAATACTTCTACTTCTAGGATCTTATTACAAAGGCACTGAATATTATGATACAATATATTAAGTTCACCTTTGTTTGCTATGGATGAAAAATGATTATTATCACAATGCTCAGGTGTTACAATGTTTTTAGTTTCCTGAAGTACTGCATCCACCACATGGTTCAGTAGTTTCCCTGTCCTTAACATTTGGTGATGCCCTCACATAAGAACCTCCCAAATTTGTTTGCTCCCCTTCTGTTGAGATGAATTCCATCGCTGGCCAGATCCATATCCCTTATGCACCAGTTACCGTCTAGTAGTACACACTTTCGAGTATAGCACAACCATTCAAGCTCTGCATTAATTCTTCTCACTTTTTGTCTTGTCACATCACGTCTGCATAGTATTCCACTGGTCACTATTTTGGTATCTGGGCTTTGCGCATTAATTTCACTGATTATGTCCATGGTGTCGCCCATAATTTTCTCAACCATTATTCCTCTTCGGATGTCATTAGTTCCCACATGAATAGCTAACACGTCTGGCTTTATTTAATTTATTTTCGCATTTTGTATTTCACGGCCCAGTTCTTCCACGCGTATCCCCAGGTAGCAGCGCACGTCATAGCCGGCGTCTCTGCATACATTTCCGGCAAATTTCAGGAGCGAGTCCCCGAACACCATAACCTTTGTTCGATTATTTGTTTCACCGTTGTCTATCCCTTCTTGTACTCGATGTCTCATCTGTTGTTTTTGTACGTTTCCATTCTCTTCAGCCAGCACACTGAATCGGTTCGTGGTTCTTACTGAATTATCATACTGATAACCTGATGATCCTATTGTTTTGTTGGTTTTCCATCTTGAGATTGTGGCGTATGTTTCGTTTTCATGTTGATTTTCTTGGTTTAGTTTTATATTGTTGCTTTAGTGATGCTATTTCTTCCTGTGCTTGTTTTCTTTCTTGTTTCAATAACATAATTTCACCATATGCTTTCTTTAGGTCTCTATTTAGCATATCCACAATTGTCCGAAGTCAAGGTAACTAGAGAAAGAGAGAAAGAGTCTGAAGCAGTCTGAAGTGACGCTATCCTTTCGGACTCGTGTGATGCAATGTGTGCTGATCGCGTCATGAATTTACTTTCATTTTTCTCCGTCGTAAGGTTCCCGATAACGTTGCCTTCATTTACACGTCCTCTTACCTCATTAATTGATTCATCAATCACTCCTTTTAGTACTTTCACATTGTTATTACCTCTATACTCATACAATTTACGAGGCTTACTCCGCGTTAACACATTACATGCCGCCATTTTTAAGTAAACATTGTAAATTAAAAATGTGGTTCCTCTCCATAAAATGAAAATTGGAATTTATAAGAGTTAAAGTAATTATTGTTAAGATACTGTAATAAATTTTAAATAGACGAAGCTTTGTTTAAAATAATAAACTCCTAACTTTGACTCACCTATGGCACAAATTGCAGAACAATCAGCAGAATAGGAGCTCCATTGTTTGGTCCTGAGATGAAAATTTGGCACCACCTCCTCAAAGAATTGCTCCTTTTTTCTGAGGTATTCTGAGAAGGTGCTTTACTTTAAATAACCCCTCTTCTCTACTAGAATTTCAAGAGCAACATTTGATTCTCTTCAGTGCTGAAAATGACCTCTCTATACATTATATATGTGAAGGAAAATATTTTGTTGAATGTTTTAAGAAGTAAAACAGATTTAAAATCTTCTAGAAGTGACAAATAGCCATCCTAATCTGGAAGAATAATTCCATTGCGTTGGGCACACACATGGAAGTCGATGTTGCAAAAATTGATCCAAAATTTTGCATGACTTGGAGACTTTGGAAAACAATGCTGCAGGTCCATTAAGGGTGCTAAACATATTTTGCATTCAGGTATCTGGCAGGTACTTTGAGACTTTTAGTAGATGGGTAACAGTGAAAAAAATAAAGCTTCTGGATGTGTGACTTTGATTAGTTCTTGAACTCCATTGAAATTTCCAGCAATTGTTGTTGTACCATCAAAAGTCTGTGCAGTCAATTTCTCATTGCACTGGAATTCTGATAAGAAGTGCTGGATAATTCTGCCATAGCTTGGGCATGTTGGTCACTACATTTATCACAGAATCCCAAGCCTTGTTCTTTGATCTCTCCATCATATACATACATAATGCAGAACTATAGACAACAGACTGTGCTTTATTTGCCACAAAAAGAACAATCATTATTTTTTGTTTTATAGCTGATACAATGGCTGAACTATAGCCTGGATTAGATAATTTTGAATATGATTGGAAATTACTATAAAAACAATTGAAGTTTCTAAATGCTCTCCTAAGAGAGGATCTTATTTTGCAGTCCACTTTAACAATTCAATATAATTACCTCGATTAACAGAATTCTCTATTTCATCATGTCCTCAGAAAGCTAACTCTTGCTTTCCTAGGAAACACACTGGATACATAAGTCTTTTTGAGGCTTTCCCTGTTTCCCTTTGCCTTCTGATTATGTAGAGAAATTTCTTTTTTTAAGTGGTCGCCAAGCACTGCATCTATTCTACTTTTTCCAAAACAAGCTATATTTGTGAAGATCATAAATGATTGACAGACAATCTGTGCTTGGCTATAAGCTATATAAATTTCTCAGATGTGTGTGTCCAGCTTTTATCCAACTAGTATTACTATCACTACCAAACAACAGACAATACCAGCAAAACAATGCATTTACTTCAGTGCTAGCAGCTAACCACTCCCATTTGCTAAAGTACTTGACTGACAATGTGTAATGCATTTACTTCTATGTTGAAACAAATTTGGTAGTTCTGGTGTTGGCCTTCCATTTTTAATTATTATTTTTAATTTGTGCAAGAATGAAGTGTGGAAATGGTTCTTTTATAATACATTTAGGCTGAAACATTGTTGTATAATAATTATACTGTTCAAACAATCTTTACTTATTTATTTCTACAAACTGTAAAACTTCAAACTGTGTAAAATGCCACTGTTATAAATACACCTTACACATAATATTTCAGCACCATGCCACCTTAACAGAAACTGACTGAATCATTTGAAAATAGCTTCATAAAAGCATATTGGGAGTCCATGTCTCTTGAAAGACTTCAAATGTGCATTCATCCTCTCTCACTAGTGTGGCCGAGTCAACAGATATTTCGAGTACATTCTAATGTACACACTTGAATCTTGCCAGCGCAGTCAGCCCAGTACTAATGTGCACACTTAAATTTCAGGAGCACAGTGATACACTACTGGTAAGCGTAGCCATGACACAGTGAAACTTGTTATTTCTGTATGTTCTGAAAAAATGTAAATGTGGATATCTTATAGACTTTCTCAGTTTATTGCTGCACAATTTAGAAATAAATGTTTACCAAAGCAACGCACAGTGCACAACACAGTAGGGAAACAGAGACAAATCATGATAGAAGTCATCAAAATTGAAAGTCTGACATCAGAGGTATGTATGTTCAAGTTAATTATATAAATATGGAAACATATTGTAGACCTGGGGAGGAAATCAACAATTTAGAAGTAGGCATAATTCAAGTAATGAATATGGTAGACCTAAAAACAGTTATAAATTTAAATCTAAATCATCCACACAGGAGGAAAGTAATAGAACAGGAAGAAATTCACCAATAAGAGCAGAAGCAGTTGAAATGACAAGAAAAATGGCAGGAAATAGCTGGAATCAAAGGGATGAAAATATAAAATAACAGTTTAGCAGGAATCAGTCAATTAGCAGGATACAGGAAAATGCTGGTCCCAGTTAGACACACTTTCTGTAAAGGCTGGGAAGTATAATACTAATAATGATTGTGTTAAATACTTGGAAATATGGTTTCCAGAGGGCAAACATTGATTAAGAAAGGTAGATGGATTTCAAATAGATATGAAGAAAATGAGAAACTATTGGATCCATCGAGGATAAAAAATAGGAATCAATGGGAAGAATGCTCATACAATGCAATAGTAGGTACTGTAACAGACACTATAGTCTGTTCAAAAAAAATTCATGAGCAATTGATAAGAAGTGGCATGAAACTAATGTCATTACTAGTAATTGGAATATTTTGGTCATTGGCAGATTGTAAGAGGAAAGAAAGAGTGAAATTTCAGGTGACGTTATGTGCAGAAGCAAATTTAATTGCTATTGAAATTTTATTTCTGGTAGTATCAAGATCAGTAACAAATGTTATAATTTGATATAGTAACTTAGGTTGAGTTGGTTGAGCTCCATGTTATTGGGCACAATCTTGGTATGGTAACCCGTCAGCAGGACTGTTTTTGCCTGGACATTGATTTTGAAGTCCCGGGTTTGATGCGGTAGCTGTTCTTCTTCTCGGTTCTGGTTGGCTGTGTCTTTCTGGATGTTCATGTGGGCTGAGTACCCATTCCCCAGTAAAGGAAATCGCTGATCTAGAAAGTGGATGCGGGAGATGGGAACAATATCCTTCACATTGATTTCAAGAGATTGAACATCTATTTATTCGAGGCTCTTTGATACATACATCTCCTTCGGTCGCAGAAACACATTAACGCTGGAATGCTTCCCATGAATACATGTTCTTAGCTCCACTATTACTTGAAGCTATCTATGCTGAATAGTTAAAACATCACCAGTTACTTGTCCCTAACATGAATGTATGCATATATCGCTGGAACTGCTTTCGGCTCGCTATTGAATTTTGGTGTGTACTTATGCGGCGATTTTAGCATGCACCCACTTCTGAGGTTTTTGAACAGCTCCATGACTTAATCTTCATTCCTCTATATGAGGAATTATGCCATTCTGACCTGATGTGATGTCATTGTTTCCCTAGTAAACGTCGCAAGTTAATTTTGAATTCACAGATTTGTCCTCATCGGGTGAACCGAACCCCCACTTCCAATTTTCAGCGCGAAATTGGGACTTCCCTGGAATATATCACACAGATTCTCTATTTCCCTCATTTTTCATCATGCCAAATTATCACACTAAAGATGAATAGAAGTTTCCCCTAGCACTTATTTCAATAGGGCTGTGGCCACAACTCACTGTTCGTTCCTGAAATACACACTTTCTAAGCTTTTGGGGCAGCTTTGAACATTAAATATTAATACAGAATATTTTGGATATATTAATTCTTATTCTAATCCCTAACTAAGT
The DNA here is from genome assembly GCA_030765045.1 of Tenodera sinensis. NCBI lineage: Eukaryota > Metazoa > Arthropoda > Insecta > Mantodea > Mantidae > Tenodera > Tenodera sinensis. The sequence continues at coordinate 38,177 of JAUKNM010000159.1, forward strand.
ATTTACAAATTACATACCTAATTAACCTACAGTGTCCTAGTACTATTTATGCGCATATGTTACCTGTGTTCATGACGCTAATTGTATGTACATTAAGGTGTTTATGTTTACATCCTGAGTTAGCCTTGTTTTTGGGTGAATGACAGGACATTTCCGTCTCAAATTTTATGTGATTCTCTATATCCATGGGGTGCTATAATCAGCTTTAAACATATATTTTTAACACATATTTTTGACAAGTCAATGTAATGGGATTCATTGAGGATAGCATTTCAGAATAAGAGAAGGGATGAGAAGAAGGAAGAAATAACAAAAGATGCTTTCTTCATGAAGTATATTAAAATAGGAGCTATGGAGCTAGCAGAAGTCATTATAGAAAGAGTTGATTTTGAAAATAAAAGAGAAATGTAAGTAAATAATTTTAATAATTTAGGATTTAATGTATCCTACTGTCAAAGGAACAACATTAATATTAAATTAAATAGGTTTTATAGTATATGTGGAACAATAAGAAGAACACTGAGAAATAAAACATTAAGAACAACTCAATTAAAATTCTATAAAACAATGGTAGTTCCCATGTTGACATACGCATATGATAATTGGACACTTTTTAGATCGGATAGAAGAAAGATAGAGACAGCCAAAATGAAATTCTTACTTTCAGTAGCAGGTTACACACTTTTAGCTAAGAAACACAGCACGGAAATCTGGAAAGAGTAACAAATATACAATATAAAATACAGAATAAATCAAACAAGAACAAGGTGGCTGGAACATGTAGAAAGAATGCCAGAACACAGATTATTGCCACAGAGTTTACTTCAATACCAACCAAAAGGTAGAAGAGTGGGATGTCCTCTCACCAGATGGAGAGATTCCATTTCTTGATGTGGAAACAGGTCAAAGGCCTAAACCCATGAAGACAGAGGGTGATGATGATGGTGGTGATGATGATGATGAAGAAGAAGAAGATGAAGATGATGATAGCAACTACAACAATAATTGTTATAATGATAATAGCAAGAGAAATACTACTAACAACAACAACAACAACAACAACAACAACAACAACAATAATAATAATAATAATAATAATAATAATAATAATAATAATAATAATAATAATAATAATAATAATAATAATAATAATAATAATAATAATAATAATAATAATAATAATAATAATAATAATAATAATAATGATGATGATGATGATGATGATGATGATGATGATGATGACGACAATAATAATAATAATAATAATAATAATAATAATAATAATAATAATAATAATAATAATAATAATAATAATAATAATAATAATAATAATAATAATAATAATAATAATAATAATAATAATAATAATAATAATAATAATAATAATAATAATAATAATAATAATAATAATAATAATAATAATAATAATAATAATAATAATAATAATAATAATAATAATAATAATAATAATAATAATAATAATAATAATAATAATAATAATAATAATAATAATAGAAGTAATAATAAATTCATTCCCTGGATAATAAAGTTCTGTAAGTCTAGTGGGCAGTGGCGGCTCGCAGTCAAAAGTTTAGGGTAGGCAAAGTGTAACAGTAACAACAAACAACAACAACAATAATAATAACAATAATAATAACAATAATAATAACAACAACAACAACAACAACAATAATAATAATAATAATAATAATAATAATAATAATAATAATAATAATAATAATAATAATAATAATAATAATAATAATAATAATAATAATAATAATAATAATAGTAATAATAGTAATAATAGTAATAATAATAATAATAATAATAATAATAATAATAATAATAATAATAATAATAATAATAATAATAATAATAATAATAATAATAATAATAATAATAATAATAATAATAATAATAATAATAATAATAATAATAATAATAATAATAATAATAATAATAATAATAATAATAATAATAATAATAATAATAATAATAATAATAATAATAATAATAATAATAATAATAATAATAATAATAATAATAATAATAATAATAATAATAATAATAATAATAATAATAATAATAATAATAATAATAATAATAATAATAATAATAATAATAATAATAATAATAATAATAATAATAATAATAATAATAATAATAATAATAATAATAATAATAATAATAATAATAATAATAATAATAATAATAATAATAATAATAATAATAAACCCCGTTTATCCGAAATATAGGGGGCGAAGTCATTGCGGATAACGCAAACAATACTATATTGTTTGGTTGTTTAATAAGAGCAGAGTGAATGAGTGTGACTTACGGACGAATTACCGCCAAAACTAAAATCACGAGTGTCAGCAGACTTTTTTCCAGGGGGGGGGGCACATGTTGGAAATTTGCAATCATATAATATTAAATCATTATTTTACTGTCAAAATTTATAGTATTTGTTGCAGATAACCGTATTAATTTGTGCTAAACAAAAATTGTTCTTTACATCAAAATTAAAATAATAGTTTAAAAGTCAGTAACTGACTGCACATTAAGTTCACCAACTTCCAAGGGGGGGGGGGGGGCGTGGCCCCCCTTGCCCCCGTTTCGCGACGCCCATGACTAAAATGATTAAGAAATTGAAAAATTGTCTGACTGCAGCTTTGTGTTAAATAGCTAAAACACTCCTCTTTTCATTGTCAGTGCGCCGCGAAAGCGAAATTTGTAATAGTTCACTAATTAAGTCGGTCATACTGATATTACACAGAGATAACGACAGATTCAGATCTCTGAGATCTTCGTTCGTGGAGTATGGCTGTTCGGAAAATGTCGCATAAATTCGGATTTGGGCAGGCAAGTGTTCGGACTGCTGGCCATCGCGTCTACGCATGCTCGGAGTGCATATACAGACCGAATGTTTCCTTATCCCTGTTCAAGGGCCTCGTACTGAGGAAATGGGGCCGGGCAGGCAGAGGTTAAGCTTGCCTGCTCTCCACTACCCAGGTTCCATGCGTATCATTTCTGCCGCGCGTTTCAAACACGCAGCGCAGTTTTGATGAATCGGAATTGAGATTAAAGGATTTGATCATGCGCTAGTCATTATAACCGAGAAAACTTTTCTTGAACTGCAATTTAGGGGAAAATGACGGTTCAAGTGATAAAATGCAGAATCATAGTTAAACATTATTTGTTGATGTATTATGATAGGGTAGGCAATGCCTACCCTGCCTACCCTGAGGAGCCGCGCCTGCTAGTGGGAGATATTGTAAGACTGTTCTTGTCTATTATCACGCCCTGCACACGATAGTTGAAGCCTGGGTAATTCTTCTTCCGCTCGCTTCTCTTATAAGCAGAACAAAGTTCACTCACTCCACTGACTGGATTTACCTCGGTGCGTTCTGCAACTCTTTTAATGCACGAAGGATTATCTATTTACCCCAATGCCGGGCAAGGTGGACCACCTGGTATGCAGGATGGAAGGGAAGTGATTACATTCCTTCTAATATGTGCTTCATAGAAGCATTACAAACAAAAACGTCTAATGGCATTTTGTTCTTTGATCAGCCGATTTCGAAAAAATAGTTTTTGATCCAAATTGAATGCGTCATTCCACAAGAATGTACTAAGATAACAACTTGTTACTTGTAAGATTCGTAGAGCTACTTATTTCTAACATAGCTTTGGTAGTAATTATGGGACATCACACAGGGTTACGAAATAATTAATCATTTAAAAGACGGGAAGGAATACTCCGAGCTGGTCTTTCAGACGTGGAGTAAGTCAAAAACGTTGCGTTGAGGATGGTCAGGGAATTAACCTGGTTTGTGGATGTAAACAGGTCAGGCGCTTTCGCTTTCGTGTAATGCCTTGGAAGTTAACGCTTGTGATTGGCCCACACTCAATCAGTAAACACTGAAGGACATAGCAGGGTATGAGTTTGGTTTCAAGACGCACCGTTACGGTGTTTGTTTATGTACCGAGCTAGGGAAAGTAACCACCCAGACAGTCTGCAGTGTTGCCAGGTTGTTCTCGACAAAACTAAAATATCTCCGTTGGAAATTGTCAGAGACAAAGATACAAAATGTGTTCCAAATACCGAGATCTACCAATGGTTTAAATTAATGTAATGACTTGCCTTCCACCCGGTTGTCACGAAAGTCTATCATTCTTTCTCCTGTGGGCAACAATGCACGCGTTTGAAATGCCTATTGTTGTGTGCTTCTCAGGTAAGAGTGCTTTATTATTGATATTTAGGCTGGTTTCTGCTAGTAGTAAGCGGGAAGAGGTCAGTGTCTGCTGCTTCCAGTGTACATATATAATTTGTAAAATGCAGAAGTGAAAATTGATTCGGGCAGAAATGGGTTAAGTTCGGTATCTTCCAAAAATGCTACACGAAAATTTTCAAGAACTCCCCCATACAAATTACGCTTGGCACGGATAATCTTTCGAACCTTTTGTTCTTTGGAAAATGGTTTCTATTAAAATATAACATACGAGTATTAAATATATTTATATGACGAGTAAACTTTATCTTTTGAATTTTCTGGAAATGGTACGCGAAGTTCCCCTGACTTTTAAGGAACTTTGTATAATTTTTATAGGGGTTAAACCATAATTCGAAATACGTTTTTTGTAACATTACATATTAGATGACCGCCATTATTGATTTAAAATTTTAAATGCGTTTCTAAGCACTGTCGCTATTCAGTTTTTTCTCTCATGTCATGGAAAGAGTATGTAATTCCACGTCCGGCATACTGTAACACGCTTTCAAACATTTGGCTACCACTTCGATTTCCTGTATCCTCCTTGAGTATAGTATGAGTGCGTTGCAACCATTGCAAATACATTGTGTATCCCAGTCTTATCATCAATTCAAATGATTGGCGTGCGTAATGATGAGAGTTAGACTCAGGACCGTCATGGTCAAAAGCTCTTCCAATTTTGGAAACTGATTCCTAAAAATGATGATTCTTTGGTGAACGAGGAACTAGTCGAATGAATGGGCAACAGCCTCATCTGCTTGTTGACTCCATCTACAATCAGAACTCACTTGCTGTCTGCTATTCTGTCTAGGTACTGTCTAAAGGAACAGTGTCCGATAAAGACGGCCGTTGACCATAAGGGCTTACTGCTTGCTCAAGTTAGCAGTTCTTGCGTTCTGCTCCCTTTCCACCTTCCATATGAGAACTTCAGAGGGCCTGAAACTTACAAATGAGTTCCAATGTTTATTTTGTTTTCTGAGCAATTAGTTCTTGGGAACCAGCTTAATCGGTCCCGATGACAGTCCGAGCACTGGTTCAGGCCCTATTAAATTCTGCTCAGTTCCCTTCTGAACACCTTCATATGCCTTCGTTGCCCAGAATCTTCCCGGCCCCACTTCTGTTTAACTGAGGTCCTTGAGGGATTTGCGGCATTGTAAGACCAACTTGGACTTAACAAAAAGATTATCAGCCTGCCTGGCTATCTATCTGTCTATTCGTATATCGTCTTCTTACATTCTCCTAAATACAAGATAAAATAGCAAGCTTATCTGCCTGGAAGACCGTGATATATTCGCCCAAGCTAAATGATAGAGCGGTACAGAAAGCGAATTTAGTAAAATGCAAGGGTATTATGGCTCCTTACTCTTCCCTCTCTTACTCCAATGACCCGCTGTTGACTGAGATAACAAATGACACGTCGGCGTGAAATGCAAGGATTGATTATTTCTGGTGGCTCAGTAAACCGTTACTCATGAAACTACAGCTGTTGTTTGTTTCACACATCATGTCGTATACATCAGAAACTACACGTGGCCAGACTATTGGTTTATGGCAAGCTGGTAACAGAGTTCGACAAATTTCAGAAACTGTGCAATTTCACATAAATGTAATTAAATTGCAATGCCACTCAAGAAAAACGTTTTATTGCACAGATATTAGAAGAAAAACTCATCCGAAAGCAGAAGCTGTATTATAATATAATGTCATAGACAACCAAGCTATTTCGATGCGAATTTTAATTCCAGTATAAATATAGGGGGAATTTATAGCAGGAACGTTATTATATTTTTCAGTATTATATTGCCTTATGCTCATTATAAAGCTTTACACGTTTTTTTGTTCCTAAGAAGAAAGTTAAAGCTTTTCTTATAAGACAGAATCATTTAACTCAATAAATGCTGCTTATATCAAGCAATATTTACATTTTCCATAATAGGCATTTAGAACTTGGAGAGAAAATTAAAACGTGGCTTTGCTACGATGCCAGGTGTATCCACCCCCTCCCAACTTTCGTTGTTCTTATTACAGTGAAACACTTCTAGCTCCGTATTGCAACTGTCAAGCAGTTCATTGTTTAGTAATCATCCCTCACCTCTTGCAAGACTCCGTAAGACGGTAAAAACTGAGAGTAAGGTTATGCCTTAATTTTCTTTAGGTTTAATCTATCCTTCCCATTTGCTACGTTTAGGATAAGAGATGCGAACGTTTTGTCGAACAAAAATCGTCGTTTCAAAACGTCAGCCCTCATACTGAGTATCCCAAACTATTTTTGTATCCCCCTATAACTACAAAAACTGTTTTGGAACTAATTCTGCAAACACTTATCTTGGAAAAATAAGGTTTTGTAAGATAACTTTGTACAGACTACATACAAATGAACGACGGTGGGTAGAGAGTCATATAATTGAACCACATCAGATTTTTAATCCTTTAATGCATTTTTTATTGTTCCATCAATCTCCCGCGTTTAATTTCAAATGTCATATCGGCGGTCTTTCCTAGGAACATATTGTCATAGGTAATAGCGGTACTTGTTTAACAGTGGGCGTTTGGTATTTAGGAATTTTAAACATTAAATTTACACACACATTCACACCTCCAGACTCTAGGGTGGATAAGGAATGTTCTTGGCTGAAAAAAATGCCGGGAATGGAACCCGGCACCCCTAGCACAGCAGGTAGGTGATCTAATTCTTATCCGGATAGATTCAGTTTCCAAGGTTTGCTCTACACTCCTATGGCAGTTCTACAGTTTTACAGAATTCGAAGTGTCTTACTTAAAGCTAGTATCAGCAAATTATAATGTTCAAAGTAGCTTCAACAGATCAATGTGGAATTATTGCAGTTGAAGCCAGTTTGAATTAAGATATTGTTAGAAATGCCTATCGTTATAACAAGTTCTATGAAAGAATTTTCATTGATGCTGGTTCTAACGAAAATCATATTATTAAATAGGGCGATTAATATAAGCATTTTGTACCAGTGGAATATAGTTAATGGATTTTGAGATACAAACAACAAAATATGTACTTTGGCAGCGAGATAAAATAGTTAATTCTAAATTAAAGAAGTGGGAATAAACACTATATTTACGATTCTAAGGACAAAATAAAGACCAACGAAAAATAAAATAGAATTGTGTTTACCGCTTAAATCAAACAGTGAAAAAGTTGATATCAAACACGTTTTCAGCTTTGCTGTATGACAGGCTTTTAACGGAACGAAATTACATTTTAATTATTCATGACCAATACTTTCAGTATTCTGTTGACATCCAGTGTCCAGAAATTTGGTGCTGTTATGTGGGTGAATTGGTAACAATGTGTATATTTTAACATGTTTCCTCCCTCCCTCCCTCCCTCCCTTCCTTCCTGATTACTGACTGTGAGGCTGTGTAATGTTCGGTCGAAGAGAGACACGGGAAGTTTCTATTGGCGATAGTCTTACAATGAAGATGCGGAGCGCGCACTTTTCCAGTTTTGTTACCGACAATTACCTCCAGATTTTCCCTTTCTATCTTTCTATCGGCTGTTCTACGTTTCTCATTGGTGGACCTTTTGTTTGCATTGTTTAAGAACGTATGTTAATGACCGTTTTGCTACCTTTTATATGCATGACTTCTGAATATTATTGCTATCACGTTTATTCATATTGCTATTCATATTCCTCTCCTTGTTATAGTACTCCGTATTTTATTATTATTTTCTTATTAATACAAATATTATTTGTAGGAGATTATCAGTATGATATTAATATTGTTATTACTAGGTCGATTTGTCCCGTCACAAGGATTTAGAATATAGCATGAAGAAGTGGAAAAAGTGATAATAGAGAAAAAGAAATATATTAATTATCTTAACCAACCAACAGATAATCTAATAGATCATGAAATAAATAATATAATTGCAAGAAGAACTGTGACAAAAATTGATGTGGAATCGTCGCTTCTCCTTTCCGCTATGTTATGCGGAATGCTGCTTTCTGGATGTCTTCTGCTCCGGCTGCTCTGGCATGTGATCTTAACATCAGGGTGTGCGTGAGTGTTTGCGAATAAAACCAGAACTTCGTTGAAACACTTTTATTCTCACCAAAATAAGAAAGCGTGAGATTTGCCGATCGTTATTAAATTAGTTGAGTCCTTACCGTGTCTTTACTAAGACAGAAGATTGTTAATATTAACTATAATGTGTCCTCACACTTGAGGATCCGGAATACAAGTCCCGTAGCTGATATGCTCGCTCGACGGTATGGGCGGCACATGTACTGCCCCGTCGGATTCTGGAGGGCCACTGTACTGCCCCGTCGGGTTCTGGAGGGCAACTCTAAACGACCCTTTCTCTCCGGGTTCTCGCAGGCAAGTCTGTGCGTTATGACGCTCACTGTACCTTTCACTTCCTAATTAGCATCAGGGTTTCGAAGAAACGACCATCCCTTGTTTTCCGGCTCACACCGGCGCTGAGCGATTTCCAGGAAAACTGGTCTTACCAGGTCTCGCTGGGCTACCTGAAGCTCGCCCCTAATGACTTGTCTGTACCTTTTCGTGCCTTTTGACAATTTTAGTCACAACTAATCTCCCAGATACTGTAGCTTTATATATGTAACGATTTTAACATTTTCTGATTGTTTAATTCCGCCATGTGATGCAGTATTCTATCCATAATTATGGCGTTCACAATTTCGGCTTCAAAATTAAACGACAAAGTTGGGACAAATACATTACCGATATACATGATTTATTTGGCAGACAAGAGAAAGCAAGGGTCCTTGAAGATTTGAATAAATCGGGAAAAGACAGAGTGAATAACACCCCAATATCAGAAACTGAATGACTTAATTTCTACAAGGAACTTTGGACCAATAAAACAAAGGAGATTGATGTAAAACCAGCAAATACCAATCGAAATGTGGATTTAATCACTGAAGAACTGCTATAAAAGAACTTAATAGTAGGAAAACACCTGGATGAGATCGACTAAATGCAGAATTACTTAAATATTTGTCAACTAGAATTGTATCATAGTTATTAAAGTTTCTTAATTGTTGCTGTCAACTTGGACATGTACCAGAAGAGTGGAATATGGCAGTTATATGTCCAATACTCAATAAAGGAGTTAGATCAAACCCACAGAATTATAGAGGCATCAGTCTACTCTGTACAAAGTATAAACTCTATTAAAAAATCTAATGTGTTGCACTCACATGACTTTCTCTACTCTTATACTAACCATTCTTACAAACACGTATTCCTATATCTTCTTCGTGTTAGTTAAGATAAACACTTGCACAAATCATCTTATTGCTTATTTCCTTGTAGCTGCAAGGGGAATATTAGAATACAGTAGGCTCTGTGCGATAGTCAAATGCTTTAGAGCTTTGAGATTCTGTTGTCTTTGTACACTTAACATAAAAAAAAAAAAAATGAATAAGATGATCCATTTTACAGAAGTTCAAAGTTTTCCGAAACTCACACACATAACAAGGAATATCTCCGAAATGGTTCACCCTACAAGAAAATCTATCGAGACATAAATTGTGTATTTGACCAAGATCTACATTTTTTGTATACTATGATTTGGTCTATCTCTAACGGTTTGCCAGTTATGCAAAAGTCGTCCAGAGTAAATACGACTACAGGGGCTATAGCCAGAAAATTCAAGATAAACATTTCATTTGTCATAAAAATATCTCAAACATATGACATTTTAATCAAAATCGTTAGAGCCATTTTCAAGAAAATCAAACTTTTCGAAAAATTTTCCATGTAAAGGGTAGTTTAGGGTGGGGCTATTTTCTTCAAAATCTTCGTGTCGCATTCTTGAAAGACATTAAACTTAAATACCAACTTTGGTTTCTAACCGAGTTTTCGTTTTTGAGTTATGCTGTCCACAGACTGACAGACTGACACACAGACTGACACAGACACACACACGGACCTTTTTCTAAAAATGCTTTTTTTTATTCAGGGGGCCTCAAAACACATATTTCCGGTGAAATCTCGACATCGAATTTTTGGGTGGAATACAATAGGCACTTCTACTTACCAGTAGAGAAAGTAAAAATAATTCAAAACGAATTGGTATCATCGCAGAGACGAAACCAGCAGAACCCCAGAATGAATTCAGGAAAGGAACATCACGTAGTGATTGCATATTTGTATTAAAAATATCACAGCCATTTTGCATCTGGGATGTGATATATCAACTACTATGCATTTTGGTGTGTACAATCGGAATCTACCTCTCAAAATGTTCTAGCACGGACCAAGTTTTAGTTTTTAAAGGTTTTTATTTTGTTTTCAGTATTTCGCTCTTTTCTGTTCTTCTGTTTTGGTGTTTAGTTTTTAATTGTTTTTAAATTTTTGTTTGGTACAGCAGAGCTAGAAGATTTAAAAATCGTCTCTAAATTGTTGTGGTGAAAATACCAAACTTTAATCACTAAACGGCAGGATAATTCAGTAGTGCGAAAGAGATCTTCAGTGTTTTCTGTGAAATATAGTGGAACATTTTTGTGTTTGAAACTTACACTTATAAAAAACTGCAACTGATAAACATCGTGGTTATCTAAACCACCACGACAACTTTTGTTATGTGTGCTGGAAGTTCACCCCAAAAGCCCTAAGAAAACCAATCACTGACTTAGTTAAGACGGCATATAAACAATATTTTGATTGTCCTATTGGTGATCAAGATAAAAATACTGCACCTCATATTGCCAGCATAACCTGTACTACAACGTTAACAGAGCAGTTGAAAGGAAAACGCCGAGCCATGCCATTTGTTGTTCCTATGGTGCGGTGTGAGTCAAAAGTCTATTTTTCAGACTGTTACTTCTGCCGTACAAATATTGTGCAACATTCAAACAAAACTGGATATAAAATAAAGTATTCAAACGAATCTTCAGGAAATTTGCCTGTGCCCCATGATGAAGGGTTGCCTGTTCCTGTCTGTAACTTAAAAGCCACGGAATCAGACATCATGTCAAGTGAATCAGAAGGTACTGAACATATAGAATATCATGACACTTTGTCTCAGCTCTCAGCTCTCAAAAGAACTGAACAATTTGGTTCGCGATCTAAAACTTTCAAAACAATAAGCTGAGCTCTTGGGGTCGAGACTGTAACAAGGGAAACTTAGCTTAAGGCACAAAAACTTCCTGTTCTAGAGCAAGAGGTACTTTCTTTGCTCAGTATTTCGATATGTAGAATTCAATGTGTGTATGTAGAGATGTCAATGGTCTGATGACGCAGCTAGGTATACAACATAATCCACAGGAGTGGCGACTATTTATTGACTCCAGTAAAACCAGTTTGAAAGCAGTACTATGGCAATGGCAATGCATTCTCATTGGTACCTTGGCTTACGGAGCAGAAACTTATGAAATCATGGACTTGCTGTTGGAGGCAATCAAATACGAGTAAAGACCATGAATGGCACCTTTGCTGTGATTTAAAAGTTATTGCACTTCTTACAGGTTTACAGGCTGGATTCACGAAATACTGCTGCTTTTGTGCCTACGGGATAGCCGTGACACCAAGAACCACTATGCAGTCAAGGGATGGCCTATAAAGAAATCATAAGTTCCTGGAAAAGAAAATGTAAGAAATACTTCATTGGTTGACCGTGATAAAATAATTTGGCTTCCCTTCATGTCAAGTTGCGCCTTATGAAGAACTTTGTAAAAGCTCTGGATAAAGCAGGCCAGGCCTTCAATCATTTGAAAGAGAAGTTATCCAAATTTAGTGAGGCAAAGCTGAAAGAGGCTATATTCGTCAGACCACAAATAAGAAACTTGTTTAAATATCCAACTTTTGATACCAAACTCACAAATATCCAATTAGCTGCTTGGTCGTCTTTCAAAGCAATTGTAAAAGGCTTTTTGGGTAACAGAAAAGACAAGAACTATGTTTACATTATGAATGATCTGTTGGACAGCTATATGAACATGGGGTGTAGAATGTCGCTTAAAATTCACTTTTTTTCCCCACCTCGATTTCTTTCTGGAAAATTTGGGAGCCTTAAGCAATGGGCAGGGAGAATGCTCTCAGCAAGACATTTTTATGATGGAACACCGTTGCCACGTTCGCTGGAACCTTTCGATGGCGGGCGACTACTGCTGGAGTCTTGTTAGGAAGAGTGATGAAAGGGCAAACAAAAGAAGAGAATCGTTGACAAGAAACATACACACAACAAACACAAATACTATCACCTTTACCTTCACCTACGCCGACAACTAGCAAGACACACAATACAAGACAACACCGCACACATTCAGTCAGCTCCAGCAACAGCTCAGTATCCCAAGCACATGACATAGCAGACCATGACTCAGACTCAAGCCCAGAATCAACGACACAAATTGGAAACCGACTAAGCACACTACTCGACCACACGACCACACACACGCAAAACACAACAACCTACATACCACCCACACCTCACGGGTACTTTACCCTCTACACAATCAATTGCCACCCAGAGAAACAAAATACGTGGCTCATAAGGAGCCTCATGGCAAAGACGCACCAAAGTACCGACTCACTTTTCCGAGCACAGAGACTACAACGAAACACATTTGCCTTGACTTTCAAGAACCAACAGCAAGCCGTCACATTTACACAAGCAATCCCCATCCACCACTTTGGCAAATATGCCCACTACGCCAACACTCTACCACAAAACCGACCCACACCAAACCCTGACTCAGGAACAAGACCAAAGAAAACCCTGACAGCAGTAATAAAAGGCATCCCCTACGACATCACAGACGACGAAATACTTCACGGCATACGAGACACATACCCTGCAATCACCCGCGTTTCACGAATCATAAGCCAAAACCCACAGACACAACTCGTGCGCATTTTCAGCACTTGCGTCACGACAATAAACACAATACTGAAAGAGGGCGCCGTCATCGAAAAACAAATTTTTCGAGCGGAACCCTCTAAACACACAGACAGACACGTCCCATGCCGACAATGCCAAAAATACGGACACCATGAAGAAAACTGCACGCAACAACCCATATGCTTTTACTGTGGACATAATTCCGACACAAGACGGTGCAACCACCCTAACAAACACAGCACCCCCTACTGCGCTACCTGCCGACAGAATGGGCACTACACTGGGCAAGTAAAATGTCCAATGTACCCCAGACAACCTCCGACACAACCGGAACATACAGGGAGCGGGCAAACCTGCGGCATTTCCGCAGTGACGTCAGATATAGGCAATCGGAACGCAACCCCCGTTTCCCCCACCCCCAAACCTCCTACTCCTACCTGTGGTGGAATGCTCTTATTTACTTCGGTGCTTGGCTAGCGGTGAAATGGCTTCTCGAAAACAGTCCACATCGGGGTGTTCTAAGCGGCATTTCCAAGACGAATGGGAGTATACATATTTTGTGGTTCCTTTCGGAAATAATGTAAAATGTCTGCTCTGTTATAAAGTTCTGAATGGGTTTCAAATTACTACCATAAAAAGGCATTATTCAAAACAACATCCGGAACACAAAATATATAAAGGTATGTTGGAATATTTGTATTATTGGTCACGGGAATTCAATTTACAACATAATATTGACATAAATAGAAAAGGATTATTTTCTGTACATGCTAGTTTAAACAATCTATATAAGAAACGCATTATTTTGTTTTAAAGGTATGGAGCGTGCAAACCATCTTCAACAACTAAAAACGCAAATCACTGAAAGTTCACAAGAATTAAGCCTGACCAACCAACACACGAAAGTACTTAAAGCCAGTTATGTTGTCACATGGGAAATAGCTCGCGCGTTAAAACCTTTTAGTGATGGGGAATTGCTTAAGAATTGCATGACCAAAGCAGCGCAAGTAATATGCCCAGAACACACAGAAGAATTTCGAAACATTAAATTGTCTAGGCGCACAATTGTAAGAAGGGTGGAAAATATAGCTGCTTATCTTGAAAAGGAAACTCAAGTAATGTTTCATAAGATTGTTGCATTCTCTCTGGCCTTGGATGAAAGCACTGATATTAATGACACACCTCAGTTAGCTGTATTCATTCGTGGTGTTGATGATAGCATATCTGTGTATGACGTTTTGCTAGATCTAATACCTTTAAAAGCAACAACAACTGGCTTAGACATTTTTAATGCTGTCCGCCTATCCATTGAGTCAAAAGGGTTACAATGGCAGAAACTAGTGTCAATTGCCACGGATGCTGCACCGGCTATGGTTGGAAAGAAAAAAGGATTTGTTGGCAGATTGGTGTCATTTTTGAAAGAAATTGGCTGTAACGAAGAACTGTTGGCATTCCACTGTATTATTCACCAGGAAGCATTATGTTCGAAAGTTCTCACCATGAAACATGTTATGGATACAGTAGTTTGTACAGTGAATAAAATAAAATCAAATGCATTAAAACATCGTCAGTTTAAAAACATTCTAGAGGACTTATCTGCAGATTATGAGGATCTTATGTATTATACTGATGTCAGGTGGCTAAGTCGAGGACAAATGCTTCAACGTTTCTTCCATCTTCGGGATGTTATATATGATTTTATGAAAGAAAAGGTAAAATATTATACTATTAATAAAATTGTAATAATAATAATAATAATAATAATAATAATAATAATAATAATAATAATAATAATAATAATAATAATAATAATAATAATAATAATAATAATAATAATAATAATAATAATAATAATAATAATAATAATAATAATAATAATAATAATAATAATAATAATAATAATAATAATAATAATAATAATAATAATAGTAATAATAGTAATAATAGTAATAATAATAATTATTAATAATAGTAATAATAGTAATAATAATAATAATAATAGTAATAATAGTAATAATAATAGTAATAGTAATAATAATACTTTCACAGTAACTAAATTTTATTATACAACTTTCTTTATCTGCTTTTCAGGTGAACATAATTATTGATGAACTCAAAAATGATGAATGGATCAGAGATTTGGCATTCCTCTCTGATATGTGTGAACACTTAAATCACCTCAATATCCGCCTACAAGGTCGTGGTCTAAATATTGTGAACATGTTTGATATTGTTAAATCAGCCATAGCGAAACTGGAACTATTGAAATCACATCTACAAGAAAAAAACTTCCTTCAGTTCCCATGTTTAGGATGCATTTCCAGTATTATGGAGGCCGACTTCAATAAGTATATTATTGCAATAAATAATTTATTATATGAGTTCAAAGAACGTAGATTTAGTGACTTCCGCAGGATAGAAAAGGATTTTAATATTTTTCTAAATCCATTTCGTGTGGAAATCAGAAATGTTAGACCGGAATTACAGTTAGAGATGTTGGATCTCCAGAATGACAGTTTCATAAAAGAAGAATGTCACGGTCTGGTGGGAGATAGAATATTTAAAAAGTTGTCATGTACTGCATATCCTTTGCTTAGGCAATTTGCCTCACGGATTATGAGCATGTATGCATCTACTTATCAGTGCGAACAACTATTTTCTAAAATGAAGCATATAAAGTCCAACCATAGATCCCGCATATCCAATGAACATCTCCTTGCACAACTAAAAATAGCAACCACAAATATTAATCCTAATTTCGACGAAGTTATTTTATTACAAAAAGGCATGATGTGAAGGAGACAATAAACGTCACATTAATAAACAGTCCACTATTAATTTACTTATCTAGCAATAATTAGACCGTCTAGTTTGTAAATCCGCCACTTCATGTGCCCGGCTACCCCTTCCCACTGTTCAGACCCACTCCTTCAAGTCAGTCCTGCTGGTTGCGTCAAGCCCCGGACATTGTGCCCATCCCTAAGTCCTACATCTTCCCCCACAACATACCCACACCACCCAAACCAACACAAGTGACTGACTGGCCCCAAACAAACTACCCAAAGATCCCTGAATCAAAAACACACATGACAGAACACGAAACTGTAAACACATTCCAAGAAGTAATCACACAGTCAGAGCAACAAATCAAATCCCTACAAGACCAACTTAAAAACATACAGCAAAACATTACAAAGTACATACGCGACATCACAAACACGACAATCACACAAATACTGAGCACACTGATACCACCAATATATGACATCACACCACCTGCACACAGAGCACGTTTCCTTCAAAACCTGACACAGACAGCACAAAAGACGCTCAAAAAAGCTGTCAACACGACAAGAGTCGGCAACCAGCTGGCCATCTTCATTGACGAAAACACTTAACAAAAACACACGTACAAATACACCATTACACAAATATAGATATACAACACAGACAAAAGCTACACATATGAGCTGTTGCAGCAACACACACACAAAACTACACAATTGAACAAAGTTACAATTTTCTCAGAGGGTAGAAGCCACCGCCACACATACAGGGATGAATACATATACCAATCCACACAGCCACATCACGAATACATAAAAGGCACTCATGAAAGACCCCTCCGCCCCGTAACAAAACAAAAATTTCAAAACGCGGCTGAAGAGGGATTGTCCCTATAACAGCCAGGGCATGTTGCAAAACATGCCCAAATAACCTTTTTACTTTACTTACTGAGCATCGTTGTTACATTTTTCAAAAAATAAATAAGACAAAAGTTAAAAATATGTTTAAACTAATTTAAACGTTCTATTGGTATTATGCCCATGCATACATACCAAATAGTATTGATTTCAGGAATTTTGAATGTGTACTTTTGCTTGTCTTACCTAATTATGCCAATTTTCGTCATTGCTGTTTCTAATTCTGCTGTGTATCTAGGAAATATGACGTGATGAAGAAAAATGGATTTTACCAGTGTATTTAGCACCTCAAAATTAGGTAAATCCACCCATTTACAAACCATATTCTGAAAAAAAATTTAAATTTGACTAGTATAATAGAGAAACACAGAAACTTTAATATTCCAACCTTCACAGCATTTATCGATTTTGAAAAAGCCTTTGACATGGTCAATGGGGAAGAACTTTTTAAACTTTTGAAGACAGAAGGATATCCTGAAGTGGGAGTGGTATAAAGTATGTATAACAACGTGTACATATAGAATGAATTATTGTGAACAGCTAACAAAAATAAATAAATGGGTGAGACAAGGCTGCCCGCTATCACCAACACTTTTTAACATATATTGACCACGTTATTCGAAAGTGTCAGGAAATTTTAAATTTAAAAATTAATAAAATTAACACCATGCTCCTCGCAGACGATCAAATAATAATATTCTCTGAAGACAATTTGCAAAGAACTATATTTTATCTAAATGATATCGCAAGAAGCTATAATCTCAAGATATCAACTGAGAAAACTAAGGTCATGGCATTCCAAGGCAAAGAACACGTAAGGGCAAAAATAAACATAAATAATAAAATACCAGAACAAATCTCAAAGTTTCAACACCTTGGCTGTAGTGTCCCCTATATGAAAGATGATGTTGATAAGAAGCTACACAAATTTCAGTATCTATGCGACACAATTAAAAGATATTTTAGGAACGTTAGTAAGCAGACTAAATTAAAATGTTATAAAGTTATGACGGTCCCAGCATTGATATACAGGAGTGAGAGTTGGACGCTCACAAAAGCTCAGTCTCAAAGACTGAGATTATATTTCTCACATCTGTAGCGGGATACACTTAGAGGGATAGGAAACGAAATGAAGGTGTAAGAAAAGAACTGGGGATATTTAGTTTATTGATGACGATCATAACAACAACAACAACAACAACAACAACAATAATAATAATAATAATAATAATAATAATAATAATAATAATAATAATAATAATAATAATAATAATAATAATAATAATAATAATAATAATAATAATAATAATAATAATAATGAATTAAAGATATACATTGTGCAAATTTGTGCGGTGCTGTATTGAAGGAGTATTTTACATGAGTTTTCATGAATTTCAGTTATGTATACAAGTGCATTCGATAACAATCAGCCTAGCTTACAAATTTAATATATTATTATTTACTGAAGTAAGGTTTTATAGTGTAATTTAAAAATACATGCACCTTGTGCAAAGTGTCAGTAAATTATGCCATACCATAAATATGTGTGTTCAACTTTTAAATGATCCGTTGGAATTCTCTGAACAATTGCTGAGCCTTGTCAACGGAAAAGTTATGTTGCATGAAAATACACAGTGAACCCGACAGCCAAACAATTTTTGCATCATGATGGGTACCAAATATGCTTTGATTGAAATTATATTTCCAACTTTACTGGCTAATTACACTAATCCTGCACGGCTACGTTATTTTGGCTGCAAAAATGTAGATGTGGACGCAATTGATTTCAAAATGCAACAGTCATTGCCTGGCAATGAAGTATCATTCAAATCCACCGAAGTTGTACTATCCTGTGAATTCTTGAACTCAGTGGATTTACCTGGAATTCCATCACATAGCTTGCGATTGAAGAATGGTTCACCAATCATTTTGGTTAGAAATTTGAATGCATCAGAGCTATGCAATGGCACGCGATTGGTGATAAAAATCATGGGAAACGTTCTTGAAGCTACCATTTTAAACGGCAAATCTCGAGGTGAAGTTTCTTTTCTACCATGTATCCCAATGATCCCTTCAAACTCGCCCATTCCATTCAAATATTTGCAATTCCCAATTCGCTTGGCATTAGCAATGATTATTAATAAGTCACAAGGTCAAACAATGTCAATTTGTGGGTTGGATCTAGAAAATCCATGTTTTTCGCTACCATGTTGCATGTTCAAGAGTTGGAAAACTATTAAGTTTGTTCGTTTATACCCCTCAAAGATTAATTAAAAATACTGTTTATAACATAACATTGAGATAAAAATTAACAAATTTTATTTTTATTAGAGTTGTGAGGAACGAAGGCAGTTGCGCAGTAGAAAAATATCCAATGACACCACAGTTACGTGTTTTCTAGCCAACCAGAGGTAGTCTGTTTCAGAGCGCGTGTGTGAGAGTAATTGCACTGTATTACAGTGAAATTAAGTAATTCCGAGTAATAAGTCTACCCCGTTGTATGATAGTAATAGTTCATTAACAGTTCCGAAGATGGCAAAAAAAAAAAAAAAAAAAAAAAAAAAAAAAAAAAAAAAAAAAAAAAAGGTTCCGTTATTCCCAGTTAAGTCTCTGTCACTTACCGCCATCGTTCGTGACGCTACTTTAACGTAGTAAAACTGTCTTCGGCGGAATCGAACAGGACTCTCGAACATTTCCGTTAAAGACATTTCCCGTTTAATGGAGGTAGGTCTACGCTATTAAGAAAATTAAACCATGAACATACATAAATTGACAATATACGTACGTTATTCTATTAAGTGTATTCAGATATTTGTGCTGCAATACATACCTACATGTAATACACACCAAAACGAATAATGAACAAAAATAGCTGAATACACGATTCATTTATTTTTTCCAGTAGTCAAGGAGAGTTTTATGAACACATTGTTGTTTAGCTGCTCGACTTTCAACAATTTGGCCTGAGAAATCACATCAAACATATCCGAGTAATATCGCCATAGGACGAGTAGTTTCAGTTCCTTTAAACTTTTGGCAGCATCCCGATAAGTCCTTAGTCTACACTCTTCTTCCAACTAAGGGATATATTCTTCTTCATTTTCCTCCACCTTCGCTTCTTCTATCCGACTTTACATGTTCTCAATTAAGACATCTATATCAACTGTGTCTGTTTCAGTTTGCATGTCACTGTTTATGTTGACATATTCCATGGCACTGCAATTGAAAACTCCTTCATTGATGTAGTTTTGTGCCTGAACATTTTCTAAGCTTTAAGAGGTGGAATCACGACTGAAAAATTCAATACCATAGCCGGGATTTGAACTTTGGGTCTTCCGCTTATCGAGCGGCTGCTTTAACCACTAAGCTACCATGACCAACTTGCCAGTACGACATTAAATTCCCTAGCTGATTCGTACTTTTCCTGGTTAGACCACATTAGGGAATCTCACATCAGAGATAAATACCATAAGGGTGACTTACAATTATTGTAAGTACTCTATGTCCCGGGTTTAACTAACTTTTAGATGGTAATTATTATTTATTTATGCCAACAAGCTTACTGCTGGTGTTTTTAAACACACAAGCCGTGTGTGGGCAATGTTTAAGAGGTTGAATCAGAAACTGAAAAATTCAACCTCTTACACAATTATATTTTACAGCCCCTATGAAGATTAGGGAATGATTCTAAAAGAAAAATTTGATAAATTTTGTACAAATTATTCTTGCGAATGCGTATTCCTCTATCCACTTAACGTTAATTATCGAGATAAACATTTGTAGAAATTACTTTATTGCTAATTTTCCTGGGGAAGATACAGTAGATGTTAAGCGATAGTCAAATTTTTCAAGAGCTGGTGGCTGTGTGATGGCCTTAAAGTGCCGTTTTTTACATGTCCAATAATAAAAAATGAAAAACGACTTCCTATTTTAGAAAATTATAACTACTGGAACACAGACAAATAACAAGAAACGTCTCACTCAGAAAAAAAAATGAGAGAGAGAGAGAGAGAGGTATAGGATATCCGCTGTGTGTATTAACGATGTCTACGTTTTTTGTTCAGTAAAATTTTGAATATCTCTTTCAGTTTACCAATTATGCAAAATACGAGATATACATTTCATTTGACATAAAAATATCTTAAACATATGGTGTGTTAATTAAAATCGTTGGAGCCTTTTTGAGAAAATAAACATTTTCGAAAAATATTCCATGTAAAAGGTATTTTATTGCTCATTTTCTTGTAGATGCAAGGGAATGTTTCAATACATCAGGCTTACAGTAGCTTTAAGCGATAGTCAATTCTTTTAAAGCTGATCGCTATGTGATGACTTTGAAATTCCTATTCCTATTTGGCCTGATACTTTGTTGCTTTATCGGATTGGATTACATCGCATGTAATTGAAAATAAATATACACTCCAAACAATCATAAAAAGAACTACTTTCACTTTCGTGCCTTTAAAGTAAAACCACGATAATTGAATGCAGAAAGGAACTACTACTCTACTACTATTATTGTCATGGAAAATCTATTAACATTGTCACAAATAAATTAAATGAAATGGTTAATTAATTTTCACAATACTGGAAACAATACTGAGCTGATTTATTTTATTTGTGAATTTTCTGGTTAAAATTTAACATGTTGCACACTTGAACACCATTGCATATATTTAGGAACATGCGTGTACACGTAATACTCAATTTACTTTCCTCTTATTTTATTTTAATCCCTAATCATAGTTTATCACTAGACATGGGATAAAATCTCATGTTACGTTGACTACGCATCGACCGTAGAGTGCAGGGGATGCTGTGATTGGCAGTTAAACAAAAGAGGTAGGAAGGTCACTGTCAATAACGCACTGTGCACTTCACGCCACAGTTCCACTTTGTCACTGGAAGAGACTGCACACCCTCGCATACGACCTGTGACGTAAAAGTTCCATAGTTCAGTTATGCTTACGCAGAGATCATTACTACTGAGAGTTTCCCCCATCTCCGTTTATCACTATCTTAACAATAGCGCTATTTTCAAGGGAAGAAATCTACCCTTCAATGGCAAACTTACGTTGTCCTTTTGTTTTTACATAGTTCTTTAGGTTCTCGCTCTCACAAGATCCCAACAGTAGTCGGCTAGTGTGTTTTCCTTCCATTTCCCACTGTATCTCCTTTTCTTTACAGCTAGGTCTTGGTGAAATCTTTCACTGTGTTCATCAGAGACAGCTCCCATATTTGCGGGAAAAAGTCCGAAAGTAAATGCTGCTTCAGAGACTTATTTCAGTCCACGTTACAAAATAAGGCAGGTAGACACAATTTGTTAATAATTTTAGATAGCTTGTTTCCCCATAATGTTGCAATATACATTTTCAAATGCTCCAGGCTGTTCAATAAATTAAATTTATCTTCAACTGCCCTGAAGTAGTAGCCTTGTTTGAAGTCAAATGAAAATACCTTCTTTTATTTTGGTCTTGCTAATTCGTGGAAACTTTTCCTTCAGATAAGCGAATTTTGAACCTTCGTTATCCATTGCCTTCACAGAATGCTTTATTAAACGAAACTTAATGTGAAGAGAGGACAATACAACTTTAGACCTATCGACAAAGTATGTGCCACTAAGAATGTTTTCATCTTGGGATGGCCATTTTATACACTGTCTCCTCCATGCATGAAGTAGTTGAATTTTGTATACAGCTGTTGAAGCCCATCGGCAAAGCTAAGGTTAGCATTTATAGTCCGTTGATGGACTTCGTAGCTTGTTTTATGCTAAAACATGTTGCATATTTGCACGTTTCTTCCATGTTAATTGAATGTACGAGAGAAATTCCTGAATGTATGTTACCATTATTTAGCAAAGCCATCTTGAAACTCTTCTTAGATGAGTCAATGAAGAGACGCCACTGTTAGGGAACTTGAAGTTCTTCCATTAAACCATTTATGTTGTTACAGTGCACCAGATTGGCTTCGATAGAAAATTAGTTCGCCTACCTCTTCTTATAAAAAGATACTAGTAGCTGAGCTTTGGTTTTGGAGAAGTTTAAGTCTCAAACAAGGTGTTGGTCTTCCCTCATACTTGGATAAACTGGTGTTGAACTCTTCTCCAACTCTAGTTCTGACTCATAATCTAGGATGTAGTTTTCAGGAGGTGCTGGCACGGACATTGATTCATGATCAAAAGGTGTTATGAATAAAGGAATTTTGGGATACTGTATTTTGTATATACGTATTTTATTTGGAGAAACCATAGATATTGATCATGCAAATGTAGCAATCGTTCAAATTATTACGAGACCATTTGAACTCATTGTTTTATACATACCTCTTAGCTATCTAGTGAGGGTTCTTGAAGAAAATCTACAGGTTTGGTGACCAACTTTATCTTGGTCTCCTACCATACAACCAAAACGAAGTTCCTAAGCTTTCGTTAGATCGGGCGACAGTGAAGTTTTCTGTTTTTTAAATATTACTTCACATATTTAATGAAATTTATCAACACGTTCTTACAATAATACATGCCACACGTTACTTTAAAAGCACGATAAACTCATGTACCAAACAGGTAATTTTCCACTGTCGCAAGCAAAAGGCGGTTAAATTACGTGTGTAAAATATTCTACAACAGAGAGTGCAATTATATTTCTGACAGTGTTCACATTCACGTCTGCTAAATTAATTTGTATAAAAACTAAGGAGATATACCAAAATATTCGAAAAATGTTCCATGTGAAGGGTAGTCCGGGTTGGAGGATTTTCTTGAAAATATTCTTGTATGTTGGATGATGCTGAACCTAAATACCAAGTTTGCTATTTAACCGACTTTTGATTTAGAATTATACATAAACACACACAGAAGTATTTCTAAAAATGCTTTTTTTGGGCTCCGGGAGTCTCGAAGCACGTAGGTACTTCAGGTGAAATTTCAGAATAGAACTTTTGGGTGGAAAACTACTTGCTCTACTTATTTACTGTGTGTAGTAGAGGAAGTAATAGACTGCGAGCCGAATTAAAAGAGAAGGAAGTAAAACTTACTTTGCCTTTATCTTTCGCAGTATTAAATCTCTTAGTTTCTAAGTTCCAAAAATATCAACATTCGCAATTCCATAACACGATGATACTTTGTTTAGACGCCAAAGAACGCGTCATTTCATTTGTTCTATGCAGGCGCTATGGATGTAGCATTTTGTTTAAAAAGTTCTGCTTTAAGCAAGGACCTTTCCACTTTAGAACGATTAGGGCGTTTTATTCAAGTTTTACAAGGAAGCTTGGGGGTTGGTTCCTTGCCTGGCGCCACCGCTCTGGGAATCAATTTTTGTTAATACTCGAGAAGTGCTGCCATCTGCAGCTGACACTGGGAACTAAGTGAGAAACGAGATTTCGCGATCACTAGTACGCATGGGTAGTTTTGGGTTTAACCTTTAATATCGGGAGAAAAAACAACCGTAGTGTTGACAAACTATTGCGAAGATATAAAAGAACCTGGTCGTTATTTTTAGCTGCATAGAATTGTGACTTTGTTTAAAACCAGAGCTTTCATATAACACCAAAACGGGATGTTAAACTGTATAATATGTACGTGATATCTTTGCTGAAACTAATAGGGTTAAAGACGAATGTTTGTGAAGAATACGAATGTTTTTGTTTTGAAAAATGATAATCTTCTCATGCCAACAGTGGTTTAGCTTTATCATGCGTACACTTAAAGGAAATTCAAATAAATTATCAGTTGTTAAATTAAACTTAAAGGCAACCAAACGGAATGACTTAGGGGCAACGTTTGTGGTCCGTATTCGGGAGGTCGCGGGTTCGATTTCCCAGGTCACTCAGGCGAATGTTGGGAAGAATATTTAGCTTACATCCCCCGAATCACTCCCTTTCATTTCATTCTCACGCTATCCGGTCTTTCCATAATTTTTTAAAATCCGCATTTGGTACTAAACTTACTAATTTTTGAACAACATAGGTATAGGTGTTTTAAACACATGCCAAAATTCATAAAGGATATCTATGGGGAGGAAAAATGTACTTGGGCGGATTAATTTCGAAATTTTGTCATTCATTTAGCATTGAAGATGAAGGTCCAAATACCAACTACCCATCTTTGTTCAATATTGGGAAATTCTCTACTCTAGTGCTTCACAAAAAATTCCCATAATGGAACAATAAAAATTAACCTCTTTCACCAATTTTTTGGTAATTTGGTCTAACCCACAAAGAAAAAATTAAAATGTTTAGAAGAAAGCTAATTTAATACGCTTCCCCTTTAATAATAATAATAATAATAATAATAATAATAATAATAATAATAATAATAATAATAATAATAATAATAATAATAATAATAATAATAATAATAATAATAATAATAATAATAATAATAATAATAATAATAATAATAATAATAATAATAATAATAATAATAATAATAATAATAATAATAATAATAATAATAATAATAATAATAATAATAATAATAATAATAATAATAATAATAATAATAATAATAATAATAATAATAATAATAATAATAATAATAATAATAATGGGTAATATTAAAATGCCATTTCATCAGCAATATCTAAAAGCATGCAATATTTACATTTCAGTAGAACATAACCTAGACAGGGGAACAGAGCTTACGAAAAAAAGTACTATCTGCAGTATATCAACATTTATTTCACACAGGTGTAGTTTGTATACTCGTACAAGGTTTATTTTGTAATACAAATAATGTGAGTAACATCAAATAAACAAACGTATTTTAAACAGCAAGGCTACATCAGATATTGTGTTTTGCTGCAACTATTTGAAATAGTGTATATGGCCATGATATAAGACACAAGTCCTTAATAAAATTAATTTAATTTCACTCTCTTTATGTACACCCTGTTTATTTCCTTGAAATACTACAAGCTTTCTGTTTTTATTTGATTGTTGCGCGTAAACAATGCCAGTTTTATGTTTTGTATAATTATTTATAATTATATTTGAAAATGTATTTAAAATGATTTCTCTTATATCTGATAATGGTTTCCCACAAAGATAAAAAAATAAGGATCTGAGGAAACAAGTTGTCTTAGAATCTGTAAAAGTAACTGTTTATGATTTCTTATTTACAAAAAAGCTGCTTCTAATTTCTCTGAAATAAGAGCACACATGATGCTCCATGCTAAATGACAGACTAACAATTAAAGCTCATTTGAATTTTCATTCATGCTTTCCAGCTAACATACCTCTGTAATATATTCTCCAGTTGCGATCATCTGGTAAGTTCCAACGATGGTGAAAGAATCCATTTCATTTCATTTGAAATTACAAATAGCTACCAACACAAATTTGGATACTAAGTGTGTCACCTATGTTACAGTTGAATCAACTTTAGATTTCCCTTGAAAAGACATTTGGTAAAAACACACCAAATCGCAGAAAGCAACCTTGAGCCACTTTTTTTTTAATGCCAACAAACTTACTGCTGGTGTTTTTAAGCACACAAGCCGCGTGTGGGCAATGTTTAAGAGGTGGAGTTAGGACTGAAAAATTCAATGTCATAGCCGAGGTTTGAGCCATGGATCCACCGCTTCACATGCGGCTGCTCTAGCCACTAAGCTTCCATAACCAACTTGTCAGTATATTAATTTCCCCAACCGATTCGTACTTTTTCCCGGTAGACCACAAGGGAAACTCACATCACAAGGCCGACTTACAATTGCAAATACTTTATGTCCCGGGTTTAAGTAGCCCTTTATATGGTAATTGCAATTTTTTAACGCCAACAAACTTACTGATGGTGTTTGTAAACACACAAGCCGTGTAGGGCAATGCTTACTGCGCACGAAGTGAAGTGAAGGGTGTGTTTAAGAAAATTTTGGGTCCCACGGGTGTTTCAAATTCATCATAATAGCGGTTTCTCAAATACCGCCCCGGTATCCACATGCACAGCTGGAACCGCCAAGTCGGTCTGGGTGGTTCAGTTGGTTAGACACTGGTCTACTGATCCCAAGGTCGCAGGTTCAAATCCGGCCCAGATTGATGGATTTTAAGTGTGCTTAGAAACGACAGCTCCATGCAATGCCTCCTTTAGGCATTGCTCCATGTCAGTTGATTTACTGGCAAGTAAAAGAACTCCTGCGGGATGAACTCCCGGCACACCGACGACGCTGATATGATCTGGCTTCAACGACAGGGTCGTAAACAACAAAATAATTAATTAATTAATTGGCACTGCCATATTGCACATTGCGTTAAACTGTTGTTAAACGGTAGATGAGTTCCAGTAAAGTTGAATTTAAGTTAAACTTACTGGGAGTTTAAACCTCCGGCCCTCAGAAATTTAGGAAGCAGCGAACTTAACGGTTGTTTGCCACACAATCATCTCCACTAGTGCAAGACTCACTGAGCAGCTGTCTACAAGACAGTTTGTCTTTTCCGAACAAGAAAGTATGCATCTTGTGCATCCTAAATGGGACGAATCCTAAAAATGTAAAGCTTCTGAAATAGCCACACATTTATGCCACGCCTCATTTTCACTTTTATACTTTTGCCAAGTGTACAGTCTGAAGTTGTGAAGATATTGGAGAGTTCAATCATTAGCTTAGGGTGGAGCCTCAAAATGGTAAGAAAGTATGTGACTCCAGGTCCTATAGTGATTTAAAAATAGAAAAAGAAAAAAAGATTGGAATGTGGAACGTATCCCGCGAAAAAAAAAAAAAAAGACAACACAAAACAGACTCAAGTCTGGAATGTATACATGCTTTCACACGTGCCCATATACAGACAGATATACATACACACTGACTTGACAGATAGACACGGTCAGACTTGTTGAAAACAGCAAATTATTTGGTACTCGTGGAGTTGTTTTCTGGTGTTAAGGTAGCCTGGCGTTCCAGACATGTCTCTTTTTTGTCCACGGATGTATAAAGGAGATTAACCACATACTTACACGCTTGAGTAAATTTAAGGACATGAAAGGCAAAATGATGGCCGATGTTAAACATGTTGGTGGACGTGAACGCCTTACAGTTGAACGAATTGATAGGCTGCAGTTATTTTATGAACAGGCCATTAGGAAGAACTTAAACTACTTAAAGGCAATTTGAGAATCAATTTAACTTAACCTAGCCTTTTCTACAGGTAAGTCTTGTGGGTGTACTTATTTGTGCAGTTTCCTTTTATTCCTATGTTAATGTGAGGCATTTGACTTTAAAAAAAAAAAAAAAAAAACTAATGTCTGTAGGATTTTAACATTTTAACCTTGAAATTATCACTTTACGCTATTAAACACACTCGCATTTACTCACACTTTCTTACTTCGGAGCCTGTGAAGGGAAGGGAATAATTCTAACTAAGGAAAGCTTTACATCTCAGTGGGAAATCGAACCTGGAATATCTGATTCGAGAATCTAGAACAGTGGCCACTCGACCACAGCAGCAGTTAGCGATGTCCTGTAGCGTATAATTTACCAACTGTGGAAACCACCATAAAACTATGCTTCACGTACCCATAGAACTACAAATTCTCGCACATCCAATAATTCACCTACAGAACAGCCTCAGGAATGGATAAATTTTAACTCTATAAATACAGAAAGTGTCAGAGGTTACTGATGCTCCTAAAATCACTATGCCTCCAACCGTGAACGGTTATCCAGTCAACAAACCTACACAATCCAGCTTTCAAACATAGAGCAACGAGTCCCTAAATTAAATTATACGTAAGTATTGTAGACACAAAATTAAATGGTGGGTGACAGGAAGAGCTGGTAAACACAAAACTCAATCAGAGGCTTTCCACACTTTGCGATGTTATACAGCTAAGCATGCTGTGAAATTACTCTGTGTAGCTGGTGATATAAATACCATTTGGGCCTACAAAATTTATTTGCGCAACAGGAAGGAGAATAATCCGATCATGAAGTGATCAGCTATTAAATTTTGTGTCTGCCATATATCATTGACGAAGCTACTTACCAAGTGGGTGACCCGGGTTCGATTCCCGGTATAGGCGTGGGGATTTTCTCCCGCTGGGATACTTGGTGCAGGGTGCACTCAGCCTCATTTAGTCCCTGAGGTGCCAATTGAGGAACTAATATATCAAGTAGCAACCCCTGGTCACGAAGACCGCATAACAGACTGGAAGGGCTAGGACGCTGATCACATCCCACCCTCCAGTACTGCGCCCCACTCATCACGCCTGTAGTAGGCAGAGGTGGGGGACGCAGCGGCCAGGCGATAATCATTGATCTGTAAAGGGCTGTTGGGCTAGGGTTTAGTTTTAGTGCATTTTTTGTTAAATTTATGTTCTCCAATGGAATATTTGACACTATTCGCCAACTATATTTGCTCACTGTGGTTATAAAAGTAATACACATGCCTTTACATAGTTACATAAATTTGTATCTTTATTTTAAATAGTAACACATGCACACCTACTAATTAAATAATCATTTAACTAGAGGCAATGAAATGTCTTGCTTCAGGAAGTTACCAGATACGAAATAACGCC
The DNA here is from genome assembly GCA_030765045.1 of Tenodera sinensis. NCBI lineage: Eukaryota > Metazoa > Arthropoda > Insecta > Mantodea > Mantidae > Tenodera > Tenodera sinensis. The sequence goes on from JAUKNM010000159.1 coordinate 67,508, forward strand.
ACATTACTCAGCAGCACGTAAAAGATAAATGGACAGTTAGCCAGAGAGGAAGCGGCGCCTGCGAGTGACATTTTCATCACCTCTGATCTCAGTTATTCCCAGCTAAATTTCGAAATAGTAAGGCTGCTACCTAATTATACATTTATTTATTCATATTTGTGACAGCTGCTAACGAGTTTTAACCCAACACCGTAGAAAACAATCTGATATCTTGCACTTACATGACTTTCTCTACTCTGTACTAACTGTTATTCCTCTGTCTTCTTCTTTGCAGAAAGTATCTTATTACTAATTTTCTTGTAGGTGCAAGGGGAATATGGGACTACAGTAGGCTTTGAGCGATAGTAAAATCTTTTAAAGCTGGTCTCTGTACATATGAAGACTCTGAAAGTTCGAAAGTATATTATAAAACTCACATAGTGAACAAGGAATATCTCCGAAATAGTTCACTCCACAAAAAATGCATTTGGACATAAACTGTATGTTTTAAAGAGATTTACATTTTTGTATAATATTTGGACTATCTCTTATGGTTTACCAGTTATGCAAAAGTCATCAAGAGTAAACAGGACTAGATGGGCTATAGCTAGAGAATTCAAAATATGTATTTCATTTGCCATAAGAATATCTTAAACATATGGCGATTTAATAAAAATAGAACCATTTTTGAGAAAATCAAAATGTTCGAACAATTTCCATGTAAAGGATTGTTTAGGGTGGAGGAATTTTCTGAAAAATCTTTGAGTCGTATAAGGATACGAGATATTAAACTTAAATTCCAACTTTGGTTTCTAACCGACTTTTTGTTCTTGAGCTATACTGTTCACAGACAGACAGGCATGCAGGCAAACAGGCAGGCAAAGAGACATACTCAGATAACACACAGACACACACACACACACACACACACACACACACGGAGCCCTTTTTGATTCAGGAGGCCTCAAAATACATGTTTCACATTCGGTGAAATCTCGTCGTCGAATTTTTGGTTAGAATACAATACTTCCTCTACTTACTACACATACTAGAGGCAGTGTAAACGGACACAACTGCAGAGTTCTCGAATTCCTGAGAAACCGCTGTTATATAACCGAACAAATCTTGTGGGTCCATAGTAATACAGAATAGTTGATACAACTAACCTATAATTCCATATCTGATACTTCAAGTTAAAAAGGGCAACCATTTCAACAGTTACAATACTCCAGCAATTCAATAATATACCGACCCAGAAACTACAACTCCAATGTAGAAGTGTTTGTTAAGATAGTCAAAATTGTTTACTTATTGAATTTCAATATGCTCACTATAGGATTTAGGACTTTAATTATAATTATGCCAATGAAATAATTCCAGGTCGTGAAGACGCACAACTGGCCAGGAGGGATCGGGACATTGACCACTTACCACCCTCCAGTACTGCACCCCAACAATGACGCCTGCAGTGGGCCAAGGTGGGGGACGCAGCGGCTGGGCAGTAAGCCTTGGCTCTTCATGGGCTGTTGTGCCGGGGCTTAAATGAAATAATTAATTAGTGCAACTCATGTGTTCCAAGTATTGGATTTGCATTTAGGAGAAAAAAGGAAACAATGTTCAATATTTGGAGCTATTTTGTTTTATAGGAGAATAAAAATGAAAATAAAAGCAGTAATTATGGCGGGAGCCTCCACTGTCTCGCCGGTACTAGATTAGGTTATTTACTGTTGAAAATAATATAGTCGTATGATAATGATTTACAATGCTACGTGCTGAAGTTGTAAGAAACATGGCGTATTTCCGCGTAGGAACGTTATTTTTCTAGACGAGTATAGGGAGAGAAAACCATTCTTTGTAATGTGTATGTTAAGGGAACTACTTTGTGTGAAAGACACAATGCCTGGTCACGGCCACAGAGGGCGGAAGGATACACAGGGGTAACGGTGAATTTTGGCATTGCGCGAAAATCGAGGAGTCAGGGGGAGTGCACCCAATCCTGAAGCCAGGATTTCAAAATTTAAGAAACATCACGTGAATGTGGCCGAGTGGAAGGAATGTTGTGGGTCAAGCAGGCGTGGGTGATGATTCGTATACATGATGGCCCAGCTCATACGGAATCGGTGTAGATAAGAGTTCGTGCGCTAAAAGAGTTGCAGAACTCACCGGGGTAAATTCAGTCACACGGACGGCAGAGGCGTGATTATGCTTCCTTCTGCCTTTTAGCGAAGGCAAGAGATGAGAGGTAGTTCCCAGGTTGAACTATTGTGTGTAGTCCGTGGTAATAGGCTACAAAGAACCGAAATGGTTCTTATAATGTTTTGCATTTTACTTACAATTAGCTTTACTTGCATTCTGCTTACCCTGATTCCGGATCAGATGTACCACCTGGTATACATGGTGAATTCAACAGACAGGGTCTGTTTTTTGGAGACTGCTGAGGGCGAGCCTGTGAGCGACAAATGCCTATTTTTGCGCCTAAGTGTTACAAAAGAAAGAAGTTTGTGAAAAATGCAGTGATTGTGTGAGTGGCTTAAGGAAGCGGTTAATTAAGACCAGCAGAGCGCAACGGTAGTGGTAAAATCACCGGGGAGTATCAGCAGTGATACCAGGCAGATGCATGCTACGTAGAGGAAGCTACCGTAACGACTGAGCCACCGTGGCTACAGAGCGGAATTACTCTTACATAATAAACATCATTTGTCATCTCCATAACGAATTATACTTCTAAAGAAATAGGACTTATTTGAAAATAAGCAAACAGGATCTGAACTTTGTATCCAATTTGCAGACTGTATCAGTTGTGAGAATTAAGTTTTTGGAACATATGAGTTTAGGTGATCCATTTAGTTCCTGTACACTTCGAAGAGGAATCCCGGTAGTCTGCGATCATACTATCTGTGTATGGTAAAACATTTGCCGACGTTTTATACGAGGGACTTATTACCTCAAGTTGACTGTAGTTTGGTATATAGTCCGCTGACCTAACTTGTCCACTGCTACCTCCTGGGCTTAGACTTGTACAGTCCGTCAAGAGGGTAACTAGCCTGAGAATGCTGAGTGAGATGGCTCCATGGTAACACGTGAGGCTCATACTTGGGTTCGATCCCTGGTGGGCGCCCATTGTGACCGTGGGTTTTTCCACGGCTTTTCTCTTGTCAACAAAGCGAAAGCTGGAATGGTTCTCTCATCACGGCTATTCTCTCTCCCATTTCCTCTCATTTCGTCTCCCTGTGTCATGTTGCAGGACGACTCTGGGGCTATGCCAGTCGTTGGCAGGCAGATAGCGCAGAGGCTTCGAGTTGGAACCTCTTTTGCGCTCCGCCAGAGGCTAGTCATCTGAACCTTAACTGCCAAGTTGCCAGTTTCCGCTGGAGGGGAACCCCAGAGCCATCTTCCGGCGGTTTGAACAGGCCGTGGCGAGCGTCTGCCAGCTGAGTGGTCAAGCCAGTACATGTTAGGGAACTCTACCTGTGTTGTCCGTTCCCGTAGCCCATGCGTCTCCTGCGGTTCCTTCATCTCATCAGTTCCTCTCGGAGGTGTATGCACAAAAGATCCAATTGGGGTTAACGTGCTAGGTATCCCCTCCATTACCTAGTCTACCTCCAGCCTTAGAACACTGCATTCCACTCTGTTGTAGTTGCAAATATTAAACGCCTAATCACAAAAAGGAAAGAAACTATTAACATAGTATCACCATAGAACAATTACCAAACTGTTGAAAATATACTATACATTTTAATATGCAACAATGTTAAACAAGTAAGCATTGTATTAAATCATGCCTTTCTCGGATATCATACTCTAAAAGACTGAAACTAATTGAATAAAGGACGTATTAATAAACTACAAAAGTAACGCGAAGTTACAGAAATATGTATTTTATGTATATGGTGTACAACCCCACGGCACAACAGTCCTGCCGAGCCAAGGCCTACCACCTGACCGCTGCGTCCCCCACCTCTGCCTACCACAGGCGTCATAACTGGGGTGCAGTACTGGAGGTGGGACATGGTCAGTGTCTCGGTCCCTCCCGGGCGGTAATGCGGCCTTGTCGACCAGGGGCCGCTACTTTTCAGTCAAGTAGCTCCTCAATTGGCCACTCAGGGACCTAATGAGGCTGAGTGTATCTCGGATCTGGTGTTCCAGTGGGAGAAAATCCCCACGTCGGGGCCAGTAATCGAACCCGGGTCTCCGCTGGATAAATAGCAGCACTACCACCGCGCTAAGGAGACGACCGTATGAGTATATAATATACTTATTTTACATTAATATATAATTTTACAATACTTAAATTTATAAAGTAAAATTTTAAAAATATATACTTATATGCATATACATCCATTACGAAAACTTAAAGTTATAACATTCGGAAGCAAGCAAAGCAAGAAGAAAAGTTTTTGACGTTATTGAAGGAAGTTATTAAATGCTAAAATCCTTACCATAACTATGAACCCCCGGCTTCAATTCAATTTCAAGAACACTATTTCTCATAACATGACCTCGTTATTTTGGTTTGGTTTCTTTGTCATATTCCTGCAGAGGAAACTTGCATATTTACGTGATTTGCCCTTTTTGCAACTAGCGTTACGTTTGCATCCATAACAGAAAATGCAAAACGGCTTCAAATTTAAGCGCTAGAAATATTGGTGAAACACTCCCTCATTAAGGCAAAGTGCACAGCAGGGAAGAAGGTTAGAGAGAGTTGCAGTAAAGAAATAGAACAAAACTCGCATCACCAAACAACCTTTACTGGCATTTGACAGCCAATTAATTTCTTTTGCCAATTATTATTCTATCGGTTACCGAGAAATACACTTGGAAAGTCTGAAGAAATCCTGAAAAAGCCATGTAGGATTTATAAGGAGGAACAAGGTATTTCTTTAGAATATAAATAATAATACCGTATTCAAAAGCAAAATTTTCCCTCCTCTTTTTAATTTAAACAGAACACTAAAAGGCTCGGAAGGACACTATTAAGGCACAAAAAGGAGCGCAGTCTTGGTATAAACAAAGTAGGCGTTAAAGACGAGGATAGGAATTGAGATTGATACAAAATTGCTACAAAATTGCACTTAAATATAACAGCTAAATCACAGCTTTCACAAGAATTTAAAAAAAAATGCATTTCTTTCGCTTTTGCTAACGATATTCACTAGCATCTGTGTTATTTAAGATACACATATAATTGTAAGTCAAAATAAGTACACATTGTGTTTACATGTTCCTGCATAGTCTCACTACCACTAGCCTAATATTTGTAGAGCAAACGGTACATACAGCAAAGACAATTCTGTTTTGAAGAAAACAATTTAAGGCATAGTAAACATTTAAAAGGCACAGCACTCTATTAAACAGTATGTTAAAGGGCGCAAATACTCGTAATAGCACCAAAATGTAAACCACATATCATTCTGCGCAGATTTTTTTTTTAAAAATAAAAATAATTTTTCCCACCTGGCCGCTGCCTCGATAACGTATCTGAAAATCTAGGCTCGTTTAATACAGGGACTATTAACGAGGAAGAAACAATCGTTAAAGGCATTACGATAATTGACATTTATTGATTTTTATGTAAAATATTTATAGGCCTCCAGGGAAAAAAGGGTACCAAATAAATAATTAAATCGCGACAAAGCCATTGAAAGAAACGCTTGTATAACAGGCATAGGTAAAAAAATAGCAGAGGAAGTTCGGGTAATATGGGATAGGCGGGCAATATGGAATACTCAAATTATTTGCTTATTTGATGCTACTCTTCAATTGTGTCTACTAGAAATAAATCAGAGGTTACTTTCTATTCCTGCAAGCAGTCTCGCCTGGTTTGTGCCACGTGGCATTTGAGTGTGAATCACTATCTGATTTGTGTCATTTAAAACGTTTGGCAGATAAACTTTCACATATTTATGACAAGTATTTGAACGCAAATTATAGATGCAAACTCAAAATACGATAGTAACAAGGGTTGAAACATTCGTGCTGCACAAATCTTTTGTTTTCTTTTTGTGCAGTGACACTGTTTCAATATAGCGTGGAATACTGGTATCCCATATTGTTCTCCATTTTTATCAAGTGTTGCATAATACCCGCATTGTTTCTGACGAATAAAATTTATAATTTTAGAAAGTTTTATCATATATTTACTTTTTTTCTGTGGAAATGCCAAACAAACGTCGCAGTAACGGGATGATAAAAATTGCATTTTTTTTTGCAGTGACAGGTTTTCAAAAGATAGAAAACGGCAAGTTGGATCCAGTGCCTAATATGTAACATATGACCACTCAATGAGTGCGCAGGAGTGGCAAATCTTGATTTTGTTTGCAATTTCTGCAAATAAATTTTTCAATGCAAAATACGTAAAGCAATGTATTTTGTAGCTTATGCTCGTCCTTTTGTAATCCAATTCCGTACATTATTATGTGCGAAAAAGTTTTAACAACTGATAAATCAGCTCTTATGTGCATGTGCTTGAAAAAATTATTAATTTTCGAAATTTATGTAGTATTCCATATTATCCTTTCTACTCCATATTAGGTCGCGCCGTAGCCGAGTGGTTAGACCATTCGCTTCTCACCAAAGTGGCCCGGGCTCGATCCCAGGCAACCGCATGTGGTATTCGTGGTGGACGAAGCGGTGCTGGGAAGGGTTTCCTCCGGGTTCTTCGATTTCCCCCGCCATCTCATTCCACCAGTGCTCCATCTTCATTCCATGTATCATCAGCGTCACCGCCTGAGGTGCCGTAGTAATAAAAGTGGGCGCTAAACACTACCAAAAATATTCTATTCTAATCGCAATAAACAACTGGATATTTTTATCGAAAATTAATAACAAATTATAATTGTTTGTTTTTCAAAGTAAGTTATTTGAAATTTCTAAAAAGGTTCAATTTATTCACTAAAACATAATTAGTCAAATTATAATACTATTAGGTCAATTATGGCGGAAATAAAAGCTGGTATTCCATATTACCCGAAATTTCTCTATAGAATGCGTAAAAACTGAGCTGCTTTTATAGAACAAGATTTTAAATATTACATAATCAAGAGAAAATTTAACGATTTTAACGATACATGAAAGATTTGCTAAAATGGTAGTTAATATGAAATGGATTTCAAACTTTGCAAATCGTAAACATATATTTTTCCGGTGCACTAACTGTCGGTTTGAAATACTAATTTCTGTATTTATTGTGTCTCTAATTGTAACTATATTCATTTAAATATGCTTTACATTGGGAATATATACTTTTAAAGACCTCGGAAATAAATTAACTGCCGAGGTAATCGCCAGAACAAAAGTTTCACTAACCTTGACCTATCTTTAAATTGGTAGAGCTCTTGTTAAGCTGAGTGATGAATTTAGTGAGTCACGTGTGATAAGACAGATGAATGTAGGCACAGTGTTTAATCCTGTGGCATTGCGTGTGCAGCAGGAACAAACTATTGTGAGTACATTTAGAAGAGATAGCGTGGACATTTTGACAGCGGAGATCCTGTGGTTATTTCTTGCTTCCCACTGGCACGCTAAAGTGAAACAACACTAATGAAAACATCACTCTCATTACCACTGTAAACCTCACATTGTATTTAGCTGTAAATACAGACAAACCCTCGTCTTCTGCACCTATGTGTTAAATTGAAACGGCCATTATTGAAAAACAAGAGTAAGGAAAATAAAATAGTATTCAGGGGAAAGATTTTAATTTTTTTTCAGAAAGGCAATATACTACTCAACATTGAAGGAAGTTTCCACTTTAAACCTACTAAACCAAAAGCATAGCTAAACATGTTTGGTTGATGACAATTTCGTCTATATTCAAATGAAGATGTGTTATTTCATGAATAAACTCAGCTGCGTTCATTTAAAACTGGATACCTTACACCCTTATGAGCCGAACACCTCTAAGCGTTAGACCATTCTAGTGCCTTCCAGGTTATTAACCTACTGGCAGTGTTAGGCATCTGTGATGCTATCACATGGGTACTGAGTACCCCTTTTGGGGACTTTGTGCTATTGCTTGCTTTAACTTTTGTGAATTGTTTACAGCTGGTTATCTATAGATTGAAAATTACTCTTATTGACATGGACAAGTATAGCCAACCTACTGCTTCAGACCAATGTCAATACATAATCTTCCAGCCTAATCCATCAGATGCGAGAAGGAGCAAAAGTAAACAATAACCTGTGCATTGCACATGATGATGGCAATTTAAGGCATACACACAACATGGCTCTCAAAATGAAAAAGAAAGGGGGCAAAAAGTTTACCCATCTCCGGGTTTGAACATGATTTCTCGTTTTATTAGGTGTACAACCAACCGCATAATCGAGCGGCCAAATCACATTTTAGAACTTGCTTTCTTAAGTCGTTTGCTACGACATGTTAACCATTGCAGTGGTCTTTTGGTAACAGTACAATTTAAATGCTTCTTCAGAGAGACAAAATTTTTACTAAGTTCCTATAAGCACTATTTCATTTCCAATGAATAGTATTGAGATATAACTTTCTGGTTGTGATTTATTGATCACAGCCTCTAATTACTTTGAATACATATAACTTGGTAACTTGACGTCGTAGACTATCTCAAATTGATGGACTAGGAGCCGTCTGTTGCCAGTAAAATTCATTTACACTCTGTATGCTTGCTTTGCTCCCAAACACTGTTTTAAAACATTAAGGGAATATGTTTTACTCGTTTGTTCTACAACAGAGATGGGTGCCACCAGGTCTGTTAGTAAACCGCATGTTCGGAGTTTTCACGTTATGAAGGCACAATGGCTCTTACGGAAAATCAGCGCGGCGTTGCCACGTATGTTGCCCAATGTGATTACCACGTTTGCTCACAACCAGGTTTATTATTATAGTTATTATTATTATTATTATTATTATTATTATTATTATTATTATTATTATTTATTAGTTATTATTAGTTATTGTTATTGTTATTATTATTAGTTATTATTATTATTATTATTATTATTATTATTATTATTATTATTATTATTATTATTATTATTATTATTATTATTATTATTATTATTATTATTATATTAATAATACCTTATCATAAACCCTTACCCTTTTTACATTCTTTTCTTAATATAAAAAATGTAGGCCTACTTACACCAGTCGCCTTATGAAGTTCACTAACAATAAACAAGTCACTGTGTCCGGGGTTCTTTTTCTTTAAATAATCACACACCCTAAGAATTGTTTTTCACTCGCTACTTTTAATAATTTCGCCTTTTCTTCTGCGATCCATTGCGCACTGATCACTTAACTGCAATGCACATGATTACCAGAGAAGTTGTAAAACTCTGTCACACCTCAAATTCCCGAAACCTATTGAAAACCTGCACTGAAGTACAATCCCTTACCGGCCCTTCAACTGCCACACATCTGGTTTCCATCATCTGCAAGACAAGAGAACCGGGTGTTGTTGGCCGTGTCCTTGGCGCGCTAAAAACATTTTCCTTTAAATGGTGATTTATGGATGGCTTGTTACTGGAGATGTTCTATATTTATATAAAAAATAATTTCGTTATTTCCTTGACAACTTTGTCGCTGGAAGTTTTTACGTGGACTTACAGAACGAGAATTAGCCAGCGACGACATTTTCCACGTATAAACAAAGAATCTTAACACTTTGTTTTAAACTTTATTTTAAAAAAAATATGTTTAGACATATTGATATAATCTAAATACTAACGTGGTCTATAAAAGCAAGCAAATAATCCAGATTTTTTTCATTGCAATTATTTCGGTTTAAAGCCATGTTTAAACGCGCGGAGCGAGAAAGATGTTAAAAAATCTGCTTTCAACAAAATTTTGCATTTTATTATTTAAAAAAATGTACAATTGCATAAAAGGTTTATCGTGCATACCATAGTATTCTTCGACACATTTTACACCGAAATGCATGTTCATACTTCATCTTAGTCACATTTGAAAACACACAAATTTGACAACGGCGCACCTGATTCTTCCATAAGAATAACATGGTCCATAAGAGCCCGTTGGGCCTTCATGATGTGAAAATAGCTATAGCACAAGATTTTAAGTTTTGCTGAAAAAGCTTCCGTCATTTGAGAAGTTGACAAGGGTTTGCAGAAAAACTCTGAAATCGCGAAAGAATATTGGATACTACCGTGTGTCAACTTATCTGAAGAAAAAGGAGAGCATTTTAATCAGTGCCTTCAGTGAAAATGGAAAGAGCCTAAAAAGAGTAAGACAACCGGAAAATACTGATGGATGTAGTTGTATTACTAAAGTGTCAATTTTAGAAGTAACTTTTGTAATTCGAATTTTTGGATATTTCGAGCTTTTTTCTTGTTCCTTCAGCTTCGAACTATCCACACTACACTGCACATCAATTTTTTTTTCTAAACTGCATGGGAATAGCTTTCTCACATTGTGTAATATTCCTAACAAAAAGGACCTTAAAGTAGGTGGAAGGCTAGTGCATATATTGGACATATATTGGTAGGTACCAAGTATCTTTTGTGTAATTAAAACGTTAAAATTGAGTTTTATTTACGGACGCTCCTTATACGAAATACGATCGATATAGTTGTTTATCATGAAAAGCTCACGAATAGGTTTAGTGGTCCAGCTACATTAAAGAGGATTCAAGTTATGGGCGTTCGTAGTGTGTGTGACGGCACAGTGTGGGGAACCGGTTCTACCCGTGCATACCTTCATTCTTTGGGTAACTCATCTACTAAGCCTACTGGTGAGTAAATACTTATTGTATACACGGCTTAGTCTTGAGAAGGTGTTACATTGAGTCCTTTTGTAAGCAAATATTTTTTTATTCAGATAAAGTTAACTGAGCTCCAAAACTGGCGTGTACATGGTCAGTCTGTATTTCAAATTGGATAATGGTTAAAGCAAGTGATTTGGGTATGATGATCCGATTTTATAATAGTGGGAAAAGCGCTCAATGTGCATAATGTTAACTTAACTGAATCATTGTTCAGTCATTTTTTAAGTAAGCCGTTAAGGATACTATTCTCTTCTGATACATTATGACATGGTAGTGGACGCAGAATTTCGCGCTCAGCTCGCAAATACTCTGGGGATTTGATTCATGGTGTTTCTTGGTATTGCAAATTTTATGATGGAACCTATGTGTTGCCATTCTCGTCACTAGATGTCTGAGTTCGTAGCCTGTTTGTCTTCAGTCCGTTGCCGTCATAGCGTCCGTGGACTAGAATTCTACCCATATTAGATCTCTCTTCCTTCTTAGTTCGTCTATTGTGGTGTTGTATGGGTCTGTGGATTGCAGTTGCAGATTTTCCTGTAGCTCTTCAATGTAGAAGCATTCCCTTGCTAGTTCACATACTAGACGTGGCAGTGTTTACTTCGACAGGCAGAGGGCCTTTTTAAGGCACATGGCTTTTACCTTCTCTGTCTGTAGGAGGCCCCTCTTTGTTAAATGTGTCCATGTGGTGTATAATTCATATGTGACGATCGGTGTGATCTTCGCTTTAAAGGAGCGCCAGCGCTGTGTCCAGGGAGAGTCTGTGTACGACATTGATGCCATTCATAGCTAGTATTGCTGCTGTTGTTCTGTCTGTGATGTGTTTGCTGAAAACCGTTCCTCGTGTCTGAAAGGTGACCCCCAGATACTTGAAGTGGTTTACTCGTTTTAGCTTCTTATTGTTCATGTAGATATCTTCTCTCGGTGTGGTTCGTCCTCCTTTTCTGAAGACCATCGACATGGTTTTGCTTTCCTTTACGTGAAGGTCATTTTCATTTGCCCAGACTTCTAGTGTGCTACATGCTAGAATCCCGGTGAAGAAGTCTGATGATCCGGTTTAAATTTGTAAAGAAGAATAGAATACCTTCTGTGAATCGCTTTTAACCATGACGAACGGCAGACATTTAATCTGAGATTAAGTAGAGCACATAGAATAGAGGAAAACAACGTGCAACTCATAATAACGGGCTGCTGCACTCGACAGCTAATCACCTGGTTACGTGACCTTTATACGTCCAAGATACGGAACAGTTTGCACCGAGTGAAGGAAAAATACTGCAGCATGGCTTAGTGTTTTCTGTATATGCAAACCCTACCACCACTACCACTCCTAACACCACCACCACCACTACCACCACCACCACCATCACCACCACCGCCGCCGTCGCCGCCACCACCACCACCGACGTGGCCACCACCGCCGTCGCCACCACCACCATCACCACCACCACCGCCGCCGCATCCACCACCACCACCGCCGTCGCCGCCACCACCACCACCGCCGTCGCTACCACCGCCGTCGCCATCACCACCGCCACCACCACCACCACCGCCCCATCACCACCACCATCACCACCACCACCGCCACCACAACCGCCGCCTCCACCACTACCACCACCACCAGCACAGCCGCCGCCACCACCACCACCGCCGCCGCCGCCGCCGTCGCCGCCACCACCACCGACGTGGCCACCATCGCCGTCGCCACCACCACCACCACCAGCACCACCACCAGCACCACCACCACCGCCGTCGCCGCCACCACCACCGCCGTCGCTACCACCGCGGTCGCCATCACCACCGCTACCACCACCACCGCCCCACCACCACCACCACCATCACCACCACTACCATCACCACCACCACAACCGCCGCCGCCACCACTACCACCACCACCACCACCACAGCCGCCGCCGCCACCGCCACCGTCGCCACCACCACCACTTACTACTGTCAAGTGCACCGTGACCGAGTGGATAAAGGCGATGGTTTGCAAGAAAAGGTTGTGAGTTCGAACCTTGCTCCCAGCATTAACACAAAATGGGTTGCATTAATTACGCTTGATGTTAAAAATGTTTTTAACACTACGACATGGAGCCTAATCATTAAGTAACTTCAAAGAAGAAACATTTCTATATACCACATGCAGACTGTAATTTCTTATTTCCAAGATAGGAAGGTAGTAATTGATAAGACAGAAATGGAGGTTACAGCTGGAGTACCTCAAGGGTCTAGTCCTATGCCGATTTTAGGGAACGTATTGTATGATGGAGTTTTGAAGTTAAAATTGACCGAAGGTGTAACATCGATCGATTACGCTGATGATCTGGCAGTTGTTGATACGGCTAACTTATGTATAGGGCAAATGAACCCTAAGAGGCATCATAGGTGGATGGAGTTCAATAAATTAAAATTGGCACCACAGAAAACGGAGTCTGTCATAATGAAAAGACCTAGGAGAAGACAACCTTCATTTCTGGATTAAGGATATTAGAATAACTCCAATTAAGGCAATCAAGTATTTAGGTATTATAATTGATGAGAATGTTACTTTTAATGAACATATTGAAATGATAGTTGAGAAAGCAGAAAGAAAAGTATCCAATGTGCATTGATGCCGAATATTGGGGATCATCTATCTTTAAAATGGCAAGTATTATGCGGAGCGGCTTACTCCATCTTATTATATACTTCAGCAACATGGTACTCAGCCTTAAGGAGGAAAAGAACACTAACGAAAATACAACGGAAGATGCTGCTTAAAATAGTATATGTTTATAGAACTGTGTCCAATAGAGCTCTGCGAGTGATAGCAGGAGCCATATCAATTCACCTACAAGTAAAAGAGAGATAACTTGTATACAGTAGAGTTACTGAGAACTGTAGACAACAGAAGACTGAAGTTGGGAAAGGAATAACTGATGTATGACAGCAAAGATGGGTTGAAATCACGGAAGTGGGACAATGGACCAAGAAGATTATGCCAGGTATAAAAGTTTAGCTTCAATGCGCAAAAGACAAGTGGATAGTTATCTGAAAAATGATATCTGGACATGGCAGATTTAGTAATTATGCACAGAGAATGGGTAAAGTAGATTCAGCCAAGTGTCGCTACTTTGTAGAGGAGGATTCGGTAGAACATACTTTCTTCAGATGTTTAAAATGGGAAGATTTTAGATCACAAGCACAATGGAAGTCAGGGATGGTACTTACCATGACTGATTTAGTCCCTACTATGACCAGGAATCAGATGTCATGGAACGTGATTAAAGATTTAGCAAAATGATTTCTGGAGGCAAAAGACAAGGAAGATAGAATTCCTGGAGTGTAAGATTGACAGGCATCATGCTGAAGTATGCTTATTTAAGCGTTCCAGAATGATATAAGTAAATGATGGTGGTTTTTTAGTTGGTGGAAATCCATCTCGCCACAAGGAGTGGTGTCATTAGAAAGATTTTTTTTCCCTATCGATAAAAAAAACTCAGATTAGCTTTTATACGGAACAGTTTTCGAAAACCTTTATTTTAAAAAATATGGCTCTAACGATTTTTATTAAAGTTGCATTGTTTAAGATATTTTCATGACGAATGAAATGTGTGTGTTTGAAATTCTGTTCATCCTGGGTTAACTGCATAACATTACTGCATAAAAAATACAGATCTTGTTAAAACACACAATTTATGACAAATATATACATATTTTTTGTGGAGTGAAACGTTAACGAGATATTCCTTGTTATTTGTTTAAATTTTACAATTATACTTTTCTCAAGTAAGAAGTCTTTATTAGCTTTCCACTTTCTCTACTACTACTCATGTGAGTACAGCACATCAGGTGCTTTTGTTACTTTTTCTTCATTTTATTGTGAATACACTAGTATTTATAAATGTAGAATATTCAGTTCTATTTCTTGAAAAGTATAACATTATCCTAAACGAAACATTTTGAGCAAAACCGTCTATTGGTTGCAAATTTCGAAAAAGAAAAGGCAAGGCGTTCAGCCCTTGAAAGACATTGGTAAAATGACATATCAAGTGTATTTTCAAATATAATTACCGATTGCTTTTAGTTTCATTTGCCAAACCTTGTACTGCTGATTATATTCTAAAACACACTCTCGCTTTCTCTCTGCCTAAAATTCCAACTAAATAAAGTTGAAAGTTCCTGCTTCAGAGAAAAGCTAGCTGGTTGTATAAAGTGAATACCTAGAAATCTTGGCTAAGTATCTTTGAATTAAAAAGGTCAACAAATGATTAAACGAAATAAAAACCACCACTTCAATTCCATGTTCACGAGACACTTAAAGTTTGAAATGTGTTAAGTGACGCCTAGTGATTGAAACATAATAAAATAACGCAACGCACAATCCATAGGGAATTCTTTTCATTTCCATTCACGGAATACGGAGAAAAGGAGTTTGGCCAAACTGAGATATGAAAACGCTCCACGTGAAAACTGTTGCTGTCAGATGCAGTTGAAGTTTTGTAGAGAGTTCTTTTGTTCATTTGAAAACCCAACATCCTGCGCAAGCAAGCTCACAAAGCAAAATAATTATAATTTTTTTGAAACGTCATATCATACATTTAAGGAAACTGTTTTAGAACTTTAGTAGCAAAGGACTGGACATATGAAGACGAAAACCATAAGAAGTTGAAGTGAAACAACGGATTTATAAAGAGCACGTAATACAATGGTGAACACTGCAGAGAAGGTGCTGAAGGAAAACTGAATTTCATTCCCTTTTCATGAGGTATATGTTTGACAAACCTAGTATCCAAGCACCCATTTGTTTGCTATTTAAATTCATAAATATCGTAACACTAGATTTTCAAATGTTATTAGGTTGCCTGATTGAACGCATTTCATCAATAAAAGCAAGTGCAAGATATACGTAGTACTGTTATAGCGTTATTTGTTATTGGAGATTAGTGTGTATTGATATGCACAAAAGTACGTTCTTTTTCTATCTACACAGTTTAGACATTCCTGCTGGTCAACTGCACGTGTTTTTCATGGTATATTTTAATAGGTATTTCAGTGTTTATCTTCCCTCTTAGTTTATAACTAATAAAGTAATACGATAAAGTTTTAACAATCGCCATGCTTTTTCCACATTCTTTTGTATTGTTTTACTTTATCATTCTGTCTATCCGTTACGGTAGCGATTCTGGCACACCCGGCGATATCTTATTGTGCGTCAGACTCTGGGATGGAGGATGATATGAGAGTATCCTACACGCGGCCAGAACTCATCACAGGCAGAACTACAACTACGTAAGTCCCTAAGAGGTGCAGGCAAGTTTTTCAGCCCGAGGGAGTTCAGGTCACCACAGAGAACCCGCCACCAGCTAGTTCTGGCTGAGCAATAAGTCCCCTTTGGGTGGCGGGCGGCCGATCACAGCGTCATCCTTCAGTCGAGCACCGTATTTTCAGCGCAGTACCGCCGCAGTGCAGCCCTTCGGCCAGTCCGCTGACTCTTCAACCTGGAAATACTGGATAGAGAGAACGAAATTAATGAATGAAATGAAAGGAAGTGAAACGGGGGATGCAATGTAAATATGTTTGGCAGGTCGTGGAGACTGCATAATCGGCCGGGAGGGATCGGATCACTGACCACGTACCACCTTTCAGTACTGCACCCCACTCATGACGCCTGCAGTGGGAAGAGATAGGGTATGCAGTGGCTGCGTGGTAGGCCTTGGCCTGGATAGGGCTGTTGCGCCGTGGGGTTAGGTTAACTTTCACTACTGAATAATAATTTTGGTACTGGTCTGGTTGTTATTCATTACAGAATCTTCTGCTGAAGATCATATCAATTACCCTACATGTCTCTTCAGATTTGACCTCGTGACGTAATTGATAACGCACTTGCACACAATATCAAAGATCCTAGTGCGGTTCCACGTGACTGCGGAGTCAGCAAAAGTATTTGCTACCGTTTGCGTTTCAGTTATGTTGGTACCCGATCTAAGGTGTTGCAGTGTTTAGGAGATCCTCTAATTTTCGTGATGTTATCCTAAACTAAAACTTCGGGATTTGATTCGGTGCAGGAGATCAAAATACGAACCATAAATCTTGTTTGTTTTGTGCCCTATCGTTGAGCGAGCCTTGACAGGGCAATTGCCCTGCAATTGGGTGTCTTTTTTTATCGGCAGTTAGGATTGTTCTTCGCACTCAAGGCTGTCTTACAGTGTTCATTCCAACAAAGCAAGTGTTTAGTTTTGCGGGATGTATTTGGGTTAGGAATACACTTAGTCGCTATTTTAATGATTGCATCGCTTGAGTCTGGTATTATTTTACTAGCTTCATTTAATCTAAGAGATTTAGTTGGAATAAAATGCTCTATTTTTTCTGAATACATTTTTGTATGTCTCCAGTTTGCCTTTTCCATGTACCACTTTGGACACGGGCTAGGAGTTTCTGAGGACATGCGAATATATTAATAGTGTGGGAATATGATCACTAGCTTGGAGAATGTAGTAGATATAGATACACTATTGGAAAACGTATGAGCATATGCTTTACCGTGCGCAAAATTATAATATATTGGTCTGGTAAGATCGAGTGGGAATAAGTAATTTACATCCAATAACGGTTCAATTGTTCTTTCCCGTGGTCTGTTTCCTTACTTCCCCAAGTAGTGCTATGGTTGTTGAAAACTTCAAGGATAATGAAGGGTTGAGTGACTTGGCTTCTAGTTCATTATATCTTGAAGATTGTGGTAGTACAGTTCAGGAAACATCACGTTCGAGAGCCAAAGGTAGTAAAGGCTGGCAAGCACCCGTTCCGGAGCCAAATATGTGATAATACACTACCCTGAGGTAGATACTTGAGTGAATGCGAATCTAACAGTATCAGGATTCCACCCACAGAAATAAATTGTCCAGCAACTTTGCTTGGTTTCAATGTTTCAATGGGTTATAATGCTGGGTTTATATTGTTAACGCTATCAAACCGGATTTACTTTGGTGTAAGATTAGTGCTTAAAGAGTTTTAAGTTTGAAATTACTGGTACCTATCTCTCAGGGCATGTGGGATGCAGAGGAATCAGCAACATCTAATTATTTAAATAAAAGAGGATGTGAACTAACTTTCACTCGAGAAGTGGAGGATATATTTTGCTTAAATTGTTTCACTACACAAACGACAATGCCTCCTAGTAAAATTATAAGACGTATTTTCAACAGTTTCTTTTACACATTCACTGAATAATTACAATTTTAGCTCACTTAAAAAGCATCGGTCTGGGCCGTGTTTGGGCCCGTGACCTTGGGATCAGTAGACTAGAAGCTAATCAATTGAGCCATCTAGACTGACGAATTTAATTTCGAATTGGTATATCGAAACTGATATATAAATTATGCATGCAATCCATTTGCAACCTACAGTACATCCACAGTGTTTCAAATATCGAAGACTGTTACAAACAGTAACCTACATTAACGAATGTTACCTAAAGCACTATATAACACGATAACGACAACCATCGTCATGTGAGCATTTAGAGAAGTTAATTAAATCATAAACAGAGATAATGGCAATATAAATTGGATAGGGCTACTTCATATTTAGGGCTCTGATATTTAATGCTACAAGGTTCAATGGGTATATGGCCACGCCGTAGCCGAGTGGTTAGACCATTAGCTTCTCACGAAAGCGGTCCGGGTTCGATCCCAGGCAACTGCATGTGGGATTCGTGGTGGACGAAGCGGCGCTGGGGCGGGTTTCCTTCGGGTTCTCCGGTTTCCCTGCCATCTCATTCCACCGGTGCTCCATCTTCGTTCCATGTATCATCAGTGTCACCGTCTGCGGTGCCGTATGTAGTAAAAGCGGGCATTAAACACTACAAAACAAACAAAACTCAATGGGTATAGTGTTAATGTAGGTTGGATGTACATAGTTTAACTGGCAAGAGTAAGCGAGGCAATCGCTTCAGAAGTGATATTGAAGGGTGGAGGTTGATTTGGAACGGATTGTTTGACATGGGTGGTTACGCCACCACGAGAATGCAAATGAAGCTACTTTCATGGTGGCTGGTATACGCACTAATTGGATCGTCGTATTCATTTTTGAAATTAGTATCCTGTAGACATGCGATAGCCTAATCGACTAGCTTTAGACATTCGAAATGGGTACGGAAAGCATTTATGTTCCATTGTAAAAGTTTCACTGACATGTAATTATATTGGTTGACCTGCGGAAAAGTTTCTTGTGGGAATGGAATTTGTTCTTGTTCTTTTAATAGTAGCAAGCGACATTTTCTGAATGTGAGTAATTCTTATTCTCACTCTACGATCAGTGTAGTGTTAACGAAACCTTTTTAGTGTGTATTGAAGAGGGCGTTTGTGTATTCGAGAGCAACAAAGGTTATTTCGCTAATGCCTAATGTTTCAATAAAACTTCTAAATTACAGAAAAGTTATTGTGAAACTATATGGTTTCTTTTCCATAACCACTTTAATAATGGAAGTAGATTTGTGTAATGCCACCATCTCTGTTCTATTTGACTTTTAACTGTATGGTTCGTTTTTAGGGACTGAGTTGGTTATCAATATCGAACGGAAATTTCCTCTGTTGTTGCAAATACACCTGTCAGGGATGGATTTTTGGAGTAGTTGTTTCTATAGCAGATGTGCTCCAAAGAGAACCAGGAGTTATCCGGTTTCTTCGATACGGCGTGTGATATGAGAGCTTTCTGGTGTCGAAGTGGTGTGGTCTTGTAGGAGTTCTCCAATTGGTAAGCTTTTGGAAGTAGATCTGGATTGTACCGGTTTGTTATCCTTAGAGCATTTTTAAAGTGACAGTCTTGTTTGCAGAGTTTGGCTTTGTGTCCTTCACAAATAAAGCAAGTAGATGGGTCGGAAGTGGCAAAGATCCAATAATTAGAACAGTTAAGTTTAGAATAAGTCTAGCATGTGACTTATCTGGAGAACTGTACATCTGTTTTCTGAAGCTTAGAATTGAGAGAAACCTCTAAGGGAAGTAAAATTAAACATCAACCTGATGACGTGTTAGTTCAATGTACGAGGATGGTCTGGTTGGCTATAATGACACAGACATTAAAGAATACAAATCCTTTGTTAGACGTTGTCAGTGGTCTTAGTTGGCAGGGGGTATTGAAATGTCAATTGAGTGTTATTTATGAACACTCTTTAACTGCTTTGATTCTCAGCTTCCCACTTTACATTGGAAGTGAAAGACCATTTAATTTTGTTCAGAGACCTCTGCATCAAGCTTGTGTTACTTTTACGTGCTGTAAATTTACTACACGGGACCACTGCTTTACTGCCCTACCTCAGGAAGTCATGCTAAGGAATTTGGGAACCAGAGGCTAGCATTGCAATGTCCAACCTCGTCTCTTTGAAGACGCTTTCATAATTATCGGCTATTCCCCATCTCCTCTTTCAGTTGGAGGGTGAATCAGCTCACAACTAGCAAGCCAGTATCCAGTGACGGTTACAAATAGGCGATTCCATGGCACGTTCTAAGTCATACCTTGAATTTTCTGGGAATGTCCTCAGAACACCTCTTCAGTCTGGATGATTTTGGCATACATGGTAAGCAGCAAGAGACATATAAAAGCTTACTAAATAAAAAATGTGAATCTCCTTAAAGCACACCATTTATTTCAAATGCTTCTTTTTTCTTTTGAGTGAACCATTTCCGAGATATTCTTTATTATTTGTGTGAATTTTCCAATACTTATACTTTTCTCAAATAGAAATATGTTATTAGTTTTTTTATCTCTTAGCCTTGCAAACGCATTGCGTAGCAACCAGCTCTTAAAACATTTCAGTATCGCTTAAAGCCTACTGTATTTCCATATTCCATCAAATACTTTCTGAAAATGCTTATGTCCATTAAAGTGAAGTGGATAGAGAAATAAGCATTTGCAAGAACTGCTGTATAAGAGTGAGCATGGCTCCATATATATTTGCGAACAGAGTTTCTTCAAATTGAACTATACTAAAAGTCTGTATCACAATAGTTTACGCGGCGATCTCTTGGTATATCTTCTAAGACTATGCACTTGGACTTGTCGCCAAATATTAATGGACTTCTTTAACGTAAGCAGTACCAGAGAAGTCACTAATGAACAGATATTTATTGCATACGATTTGAAAGTGCTTTCGTAAATAAAACGTAACGTGCATATAAACAAAACCGATACTGTAACATATACACGTCTGTGTGTTAAAGAGTGGCAAAGTTCGCGTACAGTGGGAGGAGGTAAATCCTAACTCCCCTTTTGTGCTAACGTTGGACATCGCTGGGCTAGCGTGTTACCTCTAAACCATGGAGGACACAGCAAGGGATATTATTTATTGGTATAGCTGTGTGCTTAAACGTTAGTTCTTCATTCAGTTTCACGCTTGAGAGATACATGCATATTCTGAAGTTGATTGGGTACCTGATAGGTATACATTGAATATGGCTTGGGTCGGTTAGTGCACTTAGTGCCGCTGTATAGTCTATTATGGTAAGGCCGTAATGTAATTCAGTAACAAAGCTTGATCTTTTTGCGGTGACATTACTGATGCGTAACTGTCATGATGCTTTCTAGGTTTGTTTTGGTACATGCGGCAGTTTAACTGTTTAGTCAGCAGATTGAAAAAAATTGACTGTAGTTTGTTACGCAAGTGACAGCCGATAACATTTTCCCGCTTGGCAAGGCCTTGCGGGAATAAGTAGGTCACAGCTGTTAGTTGCGGCTTTATAATGGTTCAATTATATTTTAATTAAACTGAATTATATACAGCATACTAAATACAGGTACTCTATGACACCGATGTAAAATTCTAGCATCACAAATGGCCTGGAGAATCTCGGGCGCTTAAACTCAAAAAGATTTGAGACGTGAAACTTCCTCTGAGTGAAAACCTGAGGTCGTTTTTGTTCTTAAATAGCTCGTTGTTATCGTCTCATAAATTACTAACAGTTATTCATATGCTAATAGTAAGTAGAACGAAGAGTAAAAGAGATTTAAACCTGACGAAGAAAATAATGTGATACATTTAGGTATCAAAATCTAACGTTATTCATCGAAGACAACAATGCAACCAGACTATCTCCGTGGTCGAGGGGTCAGCGTTCTGACTTTTTAACCCACAGGTTGCGAGGTTCCGAGTTCGTATTATAAAGAACTCTGGACTAGTAAGAAAAACAAGGAGTTAATTTTAGCAGGGCCGCAACAAAATATCGACTCCAACTTTAGAGGAATTACAAAAGCAATAAAAGGCAACAAGGAAAAAAAAGCCTCAGGAACAGATAAAACTATTTGCAATTGCTGAAATAAGCTTCATACAAAATGTAAGATAAAACATTTCATTTTATTAATGTTTGTTAGCACAGTGGCCATGCCCCAGAAGAATGAAGTACACCAAACTTTTAAGAAGGGAGATACGACTGAACCCAAAAACTATATAGATATTTGTATTTTGAGCTCCTGCTACAATACTATGACAAAATAATAAATAATAGACTGAGACCAATAATGGAAACACTAATAGGCGAGGCTCACACGGTTTCAGAAAAGGTAGCTCTTGCGCGGACTGTATATTTACCATAACACAAGTGATTGAAAAGCGGAAAGAGTTTAATTTGACCACATTTTTTGCATTTATTAACTACAAAAAAGCATTTGATTGAGTGGATGACCTATTTTATGACAGATATTAAGAAATAAAGAAATACTATCCCATTTGATAAGAGTATATATAGATAAAGTTATATTCAAATAACCAAAATACGGCTTAAAAATTCCCGTAATAATATTGTGGCAGAAATAGACCAAGGAGTTCGACAGGATGTCCTATTACACCTACTCTTTTTTACTTTTATATGGACGAAGCTATAACAATATGGCTAAATGAACTATTATCAATTTATTTTAAAACAAACAAAATACATTGTACTGCCATTTTATTTGCTGATGACCAGATGGTCATTAGTGAGAATGAAAATGCCTTACTACAGGCAGTCTTCAAATTATATGAGATTGCATTACATTTTAACATGGGTTGAAAAAACAAAAGCAATGGCATTTATTGGACCACAACCAATAAGAGTAAAGGTTGTGATAGATGACAGAACAGTGGAACAGATTAACACTTTTAAATATTTAGGCTGTTCAGTAAGTCATAAGAAAAATAGCTAAATTGAGGAAAAAAATAAATTATTTCTGTGGTACAATATACAGAACACTGGGAAGAAAAGTGGGAAAGGAAACATTGCTGAAATATTGTAAAATGATGGCAGTTCCAACTTATGGCTGTGAATCTTGGATTTTAACAAAAGAGCTGGAGAAACGAATAGAAGCAAGTGAGATGAAATTCCTTTGGATGTGTTTTGTTAGATAAAAGAAGATATGAAGAAATTAAAAGATAACTAACAATAGACAGCATTATGCAGTGCATAAAACGGTACCAATCAATTCAATTTCAATTACGGTATTTGGGCGTGCAAAGCACGCCCGAGCTGTTTAGGGGTGTCCCCTCTTCAGCCTAGCTTTTGTTTTTATTTTGTGGTAGGGCAGAGATACTTTAGTTTGGGTGGTACGTTTTCCTTTTGTTATTTGGTGATTCTTTCCTCTTTTTTTCCAAGGTCACACAACTTGCTGCCGTCGCTACCCAAGAAGACGGATTTTGTTGATTACTTACTCTTTTTTCTTGTTGTTGCTGCTGCAGCTCTTGTTATTTTTTTATTTATGTTTATTATGGTTTGTTCGGTAAATTTAGTTTTTTAAATGCTTGTAAAATGTTGTAAGAGATCTTGTAGTTGTTGTTGGAGTTCTTGCTGTTTATCGTAGATGTGGATGAGAGTGAGTAATGGTGGAATTTTTTCATGTTGATTTGGTTGAATGGTTTTCATCTTCTGAGCTGTGTTGATTAATCGTCGTCTGTATGATCTGGTATGGGCATTATCAATATAGTTAATTAATTAATTAATTATGGAGTTTGGGCGTGCAAGCACGCCCGGGCTGCTTCAAATTGGGAGGACCTATAAATAACATGCAGTTACACGACTTACAAAAGCCGTAATGAACTGTAGTCCAATAGGAAGAAGGTCAATACGGAGACCAGTAAAACAATGGTGAGAACAATTTGATGGGGACGGAACAGACCGAAAGGTCTAAAGTCTTGAAGAAGAAGAAGAAGAAGAAGAAGAAGAAGAAGAAGAAGAAGTAGAAGAAGAAGACGACGATGATGACGAAGAAGTAGAGGTTCCGAGTTCAACTCCCTTCCATAAAGTCTGGAAGTAGGCAACCTGGAGCGAATTTGACTGTATTTAACTATAAAAAGTGAGTCCCTGATATGATCATAGAGGTTAATGAAATTAAGCAACAAATAAGAGTAATAATACGATTTTAATAGTAATAGTAGTAATATAATAATAATAATAGTAATAATAATAATAATAATAATAATAATAATAATAATAATAATAATAATAATAATAATAATAATAATAATAATAATAATAATAATAATAATAATAATAATAATAATAATAATAATAATAATAATAATAATAATAATAATAATAATAATAATAATAATAATAATAATAATAATAATAATAATAATAATAATAATAATAATAATAATAATAATAGTAATAATAATAATATCAATAATAATAATAATAATAATAATAATAATAATAATAATAATAATAATAATAATAATAATAATAATAATAATAATAATAATAATAATAATAATAATAATAATAATAATAATAATAATAATAATAATAATAATAATAATAATAATAATAATAATAATAATGTAACACCAATGAGCACTGTTAATTACGAAACCTATATCCTTCTAGGTAGTCTGAATAAATTTATATTATGTGACATACTAATCACATTATGTAACATGTTAATTTGCAACACTCAGGTAAGGCTTAGGAGACAAAATAAATATGTATATTTTAATGCGAAATTGTTACTCATATTTGTAAATTCAAAGCTAATAGGTCTCGTTTAGTATGAAACATTGCTGTAACTCGCATTACAAAGCTACATGAAAACAAGTACTATTCAGACTTGTGATTCAAACGGATATCCGTCCACTGAACTGAATGAGCAGTTTAGGTCTATTTATGTCCATTTTCAGATTCTGTCAACCCACCTTAGCTTTTTTCAGCCTCCAAAAAACCGGGCAAGCAATTCTATTGTAGCTCAGACCATGCTTACTGTGAAAAGCGCAAGAGTAGGTGCTGAAATGGTCATGATACTGTCCCTTAAAAAAGGGCATTTGGTTAGTCGCAGATAGGAATATCTTTACATGCAAGTGCTTTATTCACCTTTAAATATATTTAAAGAAAAATGACACATTGAACTACT
This sequence comes from Tenodera sinensis, assembly GCA_030765045.1. Classification (NCBI taxonomy): domain Eukaryota; kingdom Metazoa; phylum Arthropoda; class Insecta; order Mantodea; family Mantidae; genus Tenodera; species Tenodera sinensis. The sequence goes on from JAUKNM010000159.1 coordinate 92,602, forward strand.
TCATGTTAAAGCTGGAAGATCCGACATGAAAAAACCACACGTTACAGCAAAATGAGAGAGATAGTCTTTGGTGGGAAAAAAATCATGTTTATTATTATTATTATTATTATTATTATTATTATTATTATTATTATTATTATTATTATTATTATTATTATTATTATTATTATTATTATTATTATTACTATTGGATCAATTGTTGGGCATTATAGTAATCTAAATTTCTATCTGTTATCTATCTACATAGATAACAGTCCATGGGAAAAAAAAGCACTTAAAAAGGGTAATGGATAAACACGGAGCGGGACACCTCGCACATCGTGACCTACGCAGATCTGTTATGGCTAACACTCCCTATGAAGGCAGGATGAAGTGAAGGAACCGCAGGGTGCCACAGGGCCGCAGCCAGTCAGAGACGCGCGGAGGTCCCCAATAGGTGCTGATATTTCTTCATCCCGCCAGGCCACGCTGAGCAGCCACACCGCGGATCTGGTGTCGCACAAGCGTTTCCCTTCCCGAAGGAGGACAACGTCGCCCATACGCCAGCTAGCACCGAGAACAGTATTTACCATGCGCAAGCATCCGCATCATCTGTCCAGCCTGAAAGCGTGCCTGAAGATGATAAGGAAATGGAATGAAGGAAAATGATGGAAAGGAAACCGTGGTATGAAGTAATGCACCCCAGCATGTGCATGGGGAAACCACGGAATAACCCATGTCAGAGTGCGTGAATGCCAGGGATCGAATTCGAGACCTCCCAAATGCGAGTGGCACACGATGTTGCGGCGCTACCTGGCTTTGTGTAAAGAACATTTCGTGTATCTCTCGTATTATTATTTTACAAAGAACGAAGGTCGGTCTTACCCACTACACATGTATGGCAATCACCCAGCACCAAACCATTCTTATGTCCAACTCATTGGTTGTCCAATTAGCTCATGACTTATTTTTCAACTTTATGTGCACTTGGAGAAATCCGGTACTACATTCACACAACAGCGGCAATTGCAGAGTTCTAAAAATAGCTTATAACAGCGTATAATACCAAAACTCACTGTACAGTATTGCGATAATCAACACTCAACCTTCACTATCGCAAAGACCTCCGTTATGCAGAACCACCAGATGACTGGTCTTTATCTTTGAGCAACGTGCTAGGCATGGCATGAAATAATTATGGCTAACATCCGAATATAAAGTCAGTGATTGACGATTTTTCTCGAGACACTTTCTGGGTCACTTCTAAATGTACCACTATCATCAGCCTCAAGTGAGCTCATTTGGTCTACTCATGGGCCAATCCCGCTGAAAAGAATGAAAGAAAACAAAAAAGAAAGGCAAATAAAAACACATCTTCGAGAAAACATAAAAACTGATTTTGGTACAATGGAATCTAATACAAGGTTTACCATGCGGATCCAAAACCATTAAAGAATGAACAACTCACTGTCCTTTAAGAGGTCAAACAATATTGGGAATTATTGCAGTTCATAATGAAAGCTGGCATAAAATACATTAGTTTCTGTCTTTCGAGAAATCTGTTGTGAGGGAGCATTTAATGTCATATTTTCCAAAATATTGCAAGTAATATTTTGTTTAAATATTTTTATGAATATTTATGCTTGTGTGTTTAATTTAGTGTCTCTTTCTTTGTAGTCATGTATTATAGGGTTAGAAATATATTGGTATGACGAAATTCAGACCAGTTTTCAAAACAAAAACATTCATATTCACATTTATTGTTTAACGATGATGTCAATTTCGAATCACATCAGCGTCACCAGTGTGCCGGAATTTTGTCCCGCAGTTCTTTTACCTGCCAGTAAATCTATTGACATGGAGCTGTCGTTTTTAAGCACACTTAAAAACCATCGGTCTGGGCCGGATTTTAACTCGCGATCTTAGGATCAGCAGGCCAGCGTCTAACCAACTGAGCCACCCAGACCAACATTCATATTTACAAATATTTATGTTGCTAATTCAATTACTTTCGTACTATACAGGTACTGGTCATGTTGTTTGTAGTTGTTTGTAGTGTTTAACGCCCGCTTTTACTACTACGGCACCGCAGGCGGTGACACTGATGATACATGGAATGAAGATGGAGCACTGGTGGAATGAGATGGCGGGGGAAACCGGAGTACCCGGAGAAAACCCGCCCTGACGCCGCTTCGTCCACCACGAATACCACATGCGGGTCCCTGGGATCGAACCCGGGCTAGGCGGCTAACCGCTCGGCCACGGCGCCGCCAGGTACTGGTCAATACCCAGGTTTAGTATTATGCAGCATGGAAGTGAAATGATCCGTCAGAATTTAACAGCGAATTTCACATGTTGTGAATAACAAGAAAATCTAATACCAAAATGTTGAAAAGTTTATAGTTTTCTAGAAAAAAATATTTTTATCAAAAAAATTTATCACCTGGCCAAATTATTGTTGATTGAAGGTTTTTGATTTTTGGCTATATTCATAGAAAATTGAATAGACAACTTTTTCCTTTGGCGTATTTCAACAGATTCAACGGTTTTTGTGTAAATTAAATTTAAAAGAACCCACAATTTGTTGCCTTTTTGTTACAACAAAATTTCATTCATGCATGCAATATCTCGTTTTCTTGTATGAAATAACATCCAAACACGTCTTCGGTTATTTTAACACATACAGTAAAGAAATAGTTCTCATTCGATTGTGCTTGTACTTTTATTATTACATTGGGAGCTCCTCTGTTTCTAATTTTATGCTATCTTCCCTTGTCTCTCTTGTTCGTCTTTCTCTTTCTTTAAGTATCTTAATGTTATTGTACCATGCATAAGGTTACATTGATGAAATTTCTTATGACCAATTTTATCACTATATATGATTTCCAATATACGGAATCTTAGATATATTACTGCAGTAATTATCACCTATAAGCATAATTTACTCTGCTTCGGGTGATAGACCTTAGTGGCAGAATTGATGAATTACTCGAGGATATCAGCAGCATTATGCCTGTTCACCACATATTCATAGATACAGTAGACATCCTTATTAAACCCCATATAAGCCCAAGGCAGGACTCGAACCTGTATATAGTTAGCAATGTTCACATCATCGTCATTATGCTAGTCGTCATCAACATCCGCTCACGTAGCCCAGGGTTCAATTGTTTACCAAGTGATTTCTAGTCCAATTCTGAATCCGGTAAATACGAGTGTCAATGGAAAGCCTTTTTAAGAGATTTTATGCAGCATTTCCCTAAATTTAATGAATATCGAGTGACCAAAAGACATGCACTTTCTGTGCATTCATTTTGTGAAATATATTTGCTCCTTCGTAGATCCTTAATCGTTATGATTGATTTTAATGTCTTATCAAATACAGCATAAGGCATTTGATCTAATTTAAAATTATTGGAACAGAGAACGAATGCCAAATCCAAGTCTACTCGTGCTCTCCACAAATATCTTATTTATTGTATGCTCCTATTCCCCCGGCCAATGTAAACTATATTTTCTCTTAATCACATTTACAGGAGGTTTTATAAAAATGTGTCCGTCTGAGAAAATAACGGGTAGTGTATTGACGGCGCTTACACGAGATATATAATTTTATTATAAACTTAATTGACCTTAATTCTGTCTTCATTAAGTAGTGAAATCCCACACATCTGTTATCATTGCTTTATGTTAAGTTGCAAATTATAATCCCTGTATAGTGTAGCCCCAAAACTGTAAAATTCAACTTAAAAATTTAGATTTCCAGAAACACTTATCACACTTATGTGTATTTGAAGTAACGTACAAAAAAACAACCTTCATCCTAAGGTAACTTTGTAACCATTGTGGTTCGTATACAGTGTATTTATTGTGATACAAATGAAGATGATGATAATGCAAAAATGCTGCATTCCACGAACATACTCAACTCTCACCCAAGCGACCCGGGTTCGATCCCAGGCAGCCGCATGTAGGATTGTGATTGACAAAGAGGTGCAGGATCGGGTTTTCTCCGGGTTCTCCGGTTTCTCCTGTCATCTCATTCCACTGGTACCGCATCTTCATTCCACGCATCATCAGTGTCACCGCCTGCATGTAATAATGCCCCGGACACTACGCACTACCAAAGAAGTACAATAATAAGTTACTGATCTGTTTCACTATTGTCTCACAATGATACTACTAATTTGAGTACTATTTTCTTTTTCCCGTGTCCCCAGCATTAGCATTTATCGAAATTAAAATCATAACAAAAAGAACTAAAGTCATTGTTATCGATTACACGAATACATTTGTATCATCAAAACTAAATGTAAACAATTAAAGCCCTGTAGTAGTAAATTCAATAAGCAATTTCGATTGTGACTATTCCATTCATATGCCAAAAATTTCATTTTGACCAATAACATTTAGTAGCGCCTGGGATATGGACCAATTAGGGTCATGTGATTATCATATAACGCTTCTATGGGTGCGATTTTATGGGATAAAACATTACTTTGTTATAGAATTGTAATGATATAAGTACACAGTGATTATATAAGTAGGTAAGTTTTCTATCAAGACAGCAGAATTCAGGAGTAAGAACCAACAAAACTAACCACCATGAAACCGTATCTGCATATAAATAAACTACATAATTTTTCGCTTCTGAGGATATCACCCAATACGACTCAATGGCCATTTCTGTTACAGAACCTAAATTCAGTTGATTCCCCATTTTTTTTAACTTTGAAAATTGTGCTTTTTATCATCGCGCATTCAAATATCGTCAATTTCAAAATAAATTAAGTTCTTAAAATGTCTTTATTGGTTCTGATTTTAGCTTATCTTAATTTTGAGGTTAGCTATTCTAATTCCCATTGTTGGTAGCGTTGTTTAGTATTCCGTTGTACATTACAGTGTTCATTCGCTTAGTAATCTTGACCTTACAGCTGTCACAATTGTGGTTTTATTTTAAACAACACAGATTTAAAATGTTCTCTTTACTTGCTGCAGATAATTATTATTATACGAACTGTAAATTTTATTGTAAGAAAATAAATTTTATCTGAAATACCCTGAGCATTTTATTTTTACTTTTTCTACTGGTAAGTAGCGGAAGCACTGTATTCCATCCAAAAATTCGATGTGGAGATTTCACCGGAAATATGTTTTGAGACCCCCTGAATCCAAAAAAGGGGCATTTTTAGAAAAAGCTCCGTATGTGTGTATGTGTGTATGCGTGTGTGTCAGTGTCTCTGTGTGTCTGTCAGTCTGTGGACAGCATAACTCAAAAACGAAAAGTCGGTTAAAAACACAAAGTTGGTATTTAAGTTTAATGTCTTTCAAGGATGCGACACGAAGATTTTGAAGAAAATAACCCCACCCTAAACTACCATTTACATGGAACATTTTTCAAAAATTTTGATTTCCTTGAAAATGGCTCTAACGATTTTGCTTAAAATGACCTATGTTTAAGATATTTGTTTGACAAATGAAATGTATACTTTGAATTTTCTGGCTATAGTCTATGTAGTTCTGTTTACTCTGGATAAATGTTGAATAACTCGTAAACCGTAAAAGATCAGCTGTGTGAGGTTTAAAAACATTGAGCTTTCGGCCATTGTAAACTCTATGGCCTTCGTCAGAATGGAAAAAAAAAAAAAAAAAAAAAAAAAAAAAAAAGAAATCATTCTGACGAAGGCCATAGAGTTCACAATGGCCGAAAGTTCAATGTTTTTAAACCTCACACGGCTGATCACCCGTGAAACTGTAATAAATAACGTGCGCCGTGAAAACTTTAAATCTTACATATATCAAACATATTTTGCACACTGATTACTACAGCCACCTACTGTGGATAGACCAATTACATAATCTTCAAGTTTATAACCTCCCTTTATCTTATGCACGTAATATTCTTACACTGCCTTATGATTAACATACTAAGTTGTTTCCCATTCACAATACATAAAGCAGTAAAGATTAATTGCTATTTAGCCTTAAAAATATTTTGAAACTCTTTGATCAACATAATGCATTGTTTGGTTTTAAACACAATATTATGTTCAAACTTTGAAACAGAAATGCAATAGCTTATCTTAAATAAACTAATAAGAAACATAACACCTAAGCAGTGGAATCATATCGTCACTTTTATATGTTTACAAATACGGGTGTTCAGAAAGTGCATTTTTAATTATAAGTAAATACCTGCAAGATCACCAAAGTTTCATTTATGCATCTGATCCAGTTGGCGTCTGATATTGTAACGCTTTAGATTTGCAAATTGATATCTGCACATCAAAGTTCAAACTTTACTGTTTATGTAACTTACAACACATTTTATCTACCACTCTTCATGAAACAGAGGTTCCGACAAAGCCATACTCGCCATTGAATGAGGCGTTTCGGAAACTAACAGCACTGAAGGAGAGGGATGGCCGGTGGAGCGAGGCAAGAACGTGTTTCAGTGGAGTGGTCCTTTTGAGCCGATTTTGACCATGTCGATCTACACGGTTAGGCCAGTTTCTCTTTGAGCTCAATCCTGTGGAAATTTGACTTATAATTCACAATTTGCCGAGGTCTCTTAAGGCGATGGCGATGGCGATGTCCTTTGTGAAATGTTAGTTAAGATTACAAAGCCTCGTACATAGAGAATTTAATGCATATTTCTCAGCAGCACAACAGTGCAAAACAACGGTCATTTGATGTGGCGTAATAAGTTTGGACTCAGAACGAGACGATGCGGTCTGGAGATGCATCTCAAAGAAAGTTGAGCATGGGACAACTCTACTGTGGACTTCATAATCACATGATTTAAAACGAAATAGAGCTGGCAGTAGTATCAAGACGCGAAAATCTATAAGACTGTACCTTTATTGCTTGAAGGACTGTGTTTGCTAACGAACATGAATCATTTTTTATTCCCTTAACTGCTCTTTTGCCTTGCTTGAAGGTCCTCCAGTACAATTCTTCAGCGTCACAAAATGACTCCCTCTAATTTACGCGGAGATATGTTTATTCAGGCACTGATTTTATTTCTTTCTTGCTTTACTTCTAAAAGCGAAATTTATTAGCTTCGCAAACACTTGTTTCTTTTTCTTGTTCAAACTCAGGTAGTTCTAGGGCTGTTTCAACTCTGAATAAAATACACTTTACGATGGGGTGCAAGCGGCAACGGAGGAAAAAAGTATAAATCCCCTCCTTCTGCCTCTTTACTGCGCTACATTTTCACCTTCTCTTCACATCGCTACTCGGATAAATTGTCACACACATACTTCCCAGCCAATTTATCGCAGCTTTGTATTTTCTTCACCGCAGTGCATATTTGTCTCTGTACCATCCATCTTGCTCTTTATCTAACCACATTACCACTACATGGACTGGTATGTATTTTCCAGCTCCAACATTAATTTTATTATGCGTACTATTTAACCTCAGGAAAATACAAGGGAAAAGCTACATTGCGTGTTGGGGTAAAAAAGCCCTTTTAATGGCTCGATAACTCCACTTTGAGTTAATGCAATGCAGCTGGTAATTGCTGCAGCAATAAAAATTAACAACTAACAGGAAATGTTGCAATCATGGAACATATGTATACAACTTGTTTACACTTAATTATTGCTCTTTAATTATAAATGTGGTTTCTGATTTTTCTTGAATTATTGTAATTGCTTCATTGTACAGATGACTGAAACGCGAAAGCCAATTAGTATTGGACAGATTTCTGAACCGGAATGATGTTCAGTTTTAGCTATTATTACTTTTTCGCACTAATTAGGATAACAGCCATTGATGAACGGAAATGTGCTTTATCGTTGTGTTCAGAGAAACAATATATATTCTAAACAAACACTGCTGTAGTAAATACTACCAAGAGTTTAATTGCTTTATGATTTTACTAGAGAACCGCAGCTTTCCTCAGGTTATTTTGTTAATGTGGAAATTCTATTCAGAGTCGCTTGTTATCTCATTTTCTCATTGTCTCTCACTTCCTCTTCCTCCTCACCCTTTTCTTATTTCTCCCCAATCCACGTCTCTTCCTGTGCTATTTATCTATTCTTCTCTTTCCCTTTTCTCTCCCGCTCTTACTTTTGCTTTCTCTCCCTCTTTTTCCACTCTAATTTTTAATTTCCTCACCCTGCCCCCCTCTGTGGCCTTCGCTCTATCTCATTCCCTTTCTCTGTGTAATGTAGACTCATGCGCGTTTTGAAAATTGTTAATAAAGCAGCTTTCCCTGTATAATAACAACTAAAAGAGAAGTAATAGTATATTATGTAATAGGGGCATAATGGTAACAATTAAGATGCGAGTTTATTTTATGGAACTCGCTCGTTTCGTAATATTCATACTCCAATCGTAATTGCCATTATACTGAAGCTTCGTACGAATATTTATGGTCGACCATGAGTCAAGTTCAAAACAAAACAAAATGCAAATACACAATAGGTCAATGCATTCTACGCCTCGTGTTATATTGTCACTGGTGCTCGATATTTCAAATATGTATTTGTTATTCGATTGTGTATACGAGACTCCAAAGTTGCACTTTCAACTTTTGTTGTTCAAATGTCTATCTCTTTTGTGTCCCCATTCAAGACATTTAGAGTTAGAATTTGTTGTTATCTTGACCTTGACACATCACTCAGTGAATGAGTTAAATGGTTGAATTATTCTGAAATAGGCCTGGGGTCCCTAGGGCTATAGTTATCGGGCATTCATCATAGCATTTATCTCCTGAGGATAAGGAAAATACCGGAAACCCTTACTCAAGTAACTCACCCTAACCATAATAATTAATTATTAAAGTAATTTTAACAGTCTAAATTCAAAAAAATATTTGAAATGATATACAATAGCTAATACGTACATCCGTAATTTGTCATGACTTGCTTATGGAATTATGAGCATTTTATAACTGCAAAGTCAGAAGAGATAGCCAAAATCTTACTGAAAACAGTTTTAGCACTCATTAGAATAATAACTCATAATTACTTAAATTACACAAATTCCTCTGAGAATTTATTGCGATTTTTGTGTATGTAACGTAATAAAGCGTTCGGTAACGTTTGTGGGAACCAATGACTAATATACCATGGGTTATTAGGGAAATACATTATAATATTAATTTTAAAAAAACTTCATTAGCTGTCTGTAACTCATTTCTGAAAATTCCCGGTCCAGTGAGAGAAAAGAAACATGAAAAAATAATACAGTTATTAACGATTCCGGAAGTAAACAATTACAATTAACATGTAGAGTACCGAGCGGGTTGGCTCAGGTGGTAATGTCTGTGGCCCGCATTCGGGAGGTCGCGGGTTCGATCACTTAGGCGAATCCTGGGCTACATTATTTCATGCCACGGTGTCCTTTCCATAATTTCCCTTCATTCCATTTCCTTATCATCTTTCAGGTGGTGCAACTTCACTAATGAACAGATGTTTATAGCATAAGGTTTGAAAGTGCTTTCGTAAATCAAACGCAACGTATATGTGACAAATCCGCCACTGTAACACAATAAACGTCTATGTGTTAAAGAGCGGCAAAGCCCACATATGGTGGAATGGGCTAAATCCAAACTCGCCTCTTTCGCAAACGTTGGACATCGCTATTTTAGTCATTTAACATAAATGTATTTTCAAATATTTAAAGTTCTTGAAATTTGAATATACACTATGAATTAATAACCAACCTAAGGAGGGACTTGAACCCTTTTGTGTTAAAGAAAGCCTCCGGCACTAGAAGTGCTTCTCATGCGCACTAGTAAACTGACAGTTCCCTTGGCATATCTGCCAGTTCCTCCAGGGTATGTCCAATAAAGTTGCTAACTTTAAACAACCTTCGGAAACTTACCCAGTGCTTTAGACAAACTGAAATTTTCGCATTTACTATGCATGTGAAGGAAAGATATGTATGTATATCCAAGGGAAGCAAAGTATAAGGCTAGCTTAATTATAATAGCAAGGAAAGGCCTATAGTCGTGGTGGCCAATCGAAAATGTTTCTGAAGTAAACCGTTAGTCAAAGTGGTGAACTCTATTAATACCATTCTACCGTTTTATGTATGTACTACATAAATATCATTATATTATACTTCAGGAGCGTATTCCTAAGATAAAAATATTAAATAATACTGTTAATGTTGTACCTTGTTTTGGTGAGCACGCATTGCCGGATGGAAGCTATGAACAAGTTATTTTAACAGAAAACCTTTAACAGTGATTAACCATTTAATGAAGTATTCGCTTGTGTACCCTAAACGCAATACCTGTTATGTTGTCTTTGTCGCAATCATTGGACTTCTATCCCATTGCGCACCACAAATGGTATGGTATAGGGGAAGCAATTTAATGGGTGTTTCCAAGAATTCGAAGTGCCCGGATTTACACTAAACTGAAGTACTGCCAACCTTACAATGTGGATTATTAGTTTAAAGTCTGTCAGTAAGTTAAATCTTCTGGTTCAACACAGGTTGGTTAAATCACTTCCCAGTGCCAAGTATCACATCCTATTGCGTAATGTGAAATTGTGTAGATGTGGCGCAGCTAAAGCTTGCCAACAGGAGCTGCGCGAAACTTCGGTATTACTCGGATAAAGTCGGGTTATCTTGCTCAATTGAAGGCCACATGCCATTTCCACAGATCTTCTCTGTCTATTCATTCATTGCAATATGCACTCCTGGAGACGTTGTTAGATGCTGGAGTCCATGATAGGGATGCTGTCGCTCTGCAACAGTACGGTACGTTTATGAAAATAGTCTGCGCATCCTGCAGAGTGGCAAGCTTTAGTTGCGCCGGCTCTGGTAAAACAATAATTTTAAAGCCTAGAACACCATAGCAATTTCAAATAAACGCACCTTGGAACACATACACACATTGTGCTCTACCCAACCAGGGATTATTTGCTCTAAAATTAACAGTTGGCATCTTTTAAGATAATGCCTGTCAACTAATAGCTACGATTAACGCTAGCTACGGTCATATCTCAACCAAGCATATTTTAGGAGCAGCACACGACATAAAAAAGACAACTAAAACACTATAAAGGGGGAAGTATACCACATTTGCTTTTGGTGTATTCCAATAACTTTGCTTAAATAAGCAAAAGAATTTTATATAGCCATTTATCAAAATTAATATACGGGAACTAAAATGCTTCACACAAATTGCTTGTAGAACTGCTATGATATGGGGGGGGGGGGTAGAAAAAGATAAAGGAAGTTTTTACCAAGAAGTTCATGTAGTTCAAATGTTACTTTCTGCATATGTACATGGTAGTTAGAACTAAATTCCATCCAAAAATTTGATACCGAGATTTTCTGAGAATACACGCTTTGAGTTACCCTCACAGCAAAAGAAAATTTGCTAGAAAAATGTTTATCTATATGCGTGTGTGTGTCTGTGAACGGCGTAACTCAAAAACGAAAAGTCGGTTAAATACCAAAGTTGGTATTTAATTTCAGCAAATTTCAAGAATAGGTCACGGTGATTATGAATAAAATTTCCCAAACCTAAACCTCTTTTACATTGAAAATGTTTCAAAAAATTAGATTTTTCTCAAAAATGGCTCTAACGCTTTTGATTAAAGCATTTCATGTTTAAGAAAATTTCATGATAAGTGAAGCGTTTATCGTTCCTGAGAATATCTCTTAAAATCCTCTTCATTCTCGATAGCTTTTTGCATAACTTGTAACGTGTGAAGTTAATATAATTATATTTGCAAATGATGATATGGTGTATGGGAATATATGATAATTTATATGACATTGTTATAACCCTATCATCATTTGCAAGTGTGGGTTTTTATATTGTACTGCATGAATGAGAAAATGATATGGAATGTGATAATGCGGCTTTAATGAGGTGTGCACATTGTTCTCTTCCACTTTGTTTTAACCACTTCATTAAAATTCCCCAGCTGCACTTTGAGGACTAATGTAAGCACTATTAGATGCGTAGTATGTGTATTTTGCGCTATTGTAAGTAATTTAAGCAGAGGGTTTTGGCACTGTTGATTGAAAATGTAATGATACCCTGACGTCATTGAGTAACAAATAATTTCGCTCCTATGGTATTGGTATGTTGGTATTTTGTTTCTCTCTATTAAAATGTCACTTGAAGTAGAATGCAACGTTTTGCATGGAAATGACACAGACCACTGTTTTGTTTATGATTGATTGTTATTCTAAGCCCGTTTTCATGAGGTTCCGAATGTTGGAGGTCAAAGGTGTCCCTTGTTAGTAAAATCAGGTGAAAGTTTTACACACACACACACACACACACACACACACACACACACACACACACACATACACACACACACACACGCACACACACTATGCCCACCTTTCTGCCTACCAACACAGATTGTTTCAGATTTCCACCAACAAACATGCAGGAGTTATAAAGAAGTGTTAAGAGAACAATTTATGACAATGCATTAACGATGCTGAAGTTCATGATTGCGATGATAAACGAAAATTAGAGTTAGGATTCCATTGATACAATTTAGTGTTATATGCAGACATATAAAAATAACACAAGGTGTGACATCCTGACAACGTATGTTAAAATACCTGATGTCTGGGACTACAGCCTCTTTACATCACCTATCGTTTCTTTTTTTTTCTTTTCTTTTTTCTTTGTTATTATCATGCGTGTTGTGAAACAGCGCACATGGAATAACGTGTGTATGTTCTATAACTTGTGATTTATCAGTGCTATTAAATTAATGGTAAATGATAAATGATAAATAGAAATATACGGTAGAAACTGTAATAAATATTCTGCACATGAATATGACAAATGTTAGAAGAATGATATATCGGGATAGTTTTAAACGGCACAACGGCGTTAATATGACTGATTCATGCATTTTGGAGTAAATTTGCGTAAGCAAATACGAAATGTTAGAGAAATGAATAAGAAATAAATGTCATCATTAATTTCACAATTAGAACGAGAAAACTTTAAATGTAATTAAAGGCCATGACTCATATGGGAGGTAAATGTGAATAATAAAAGGAAATATTTAATAGGAAAGCTCACTCGTTACATATGTGTTAGAATAGAGGAGAATTGAAATTGATTTTTAATTTATGGACGCCTTTTAACTGCCGTTTCTCAGCATCCCATTCTGTATTGGGCGTGAAAGACCAATTAATTTTGCTCAGAGGCCTCTTTATCAGGTTTGAGGTTCTTTAAGTGGGATAAACCTACGACACCGGAACACTGGCTTTACTTCCCTTCTACAGGAAGCCATGCTAAGGATTTTCATGGCCAATAAAACCCATCCCCCTCTACCGGGTTTGAACTCACGATCTTGGGAACTTAGAATAGAGAAAATACAGTTAAAAAACCCATAAAGGAAGTAATGCCTAATAAATTGATTTCTTTAATCAGTCGCCTCAGGGAGGGAAAGATGTGCTGGTAAAGAAGAAAAATAAAGGAAATAAAACGTGTTGTTTATATCTCGTAGTCAAGAAAATGTATAAACAGTAAGGAGGAGCAAGCAATATCGAAGTTGTTATTAATACCTCAAAGTAGAGGAAACTTGAAAATAACAAGGGGCATTAGCAAAACAAAATGTTAATTCATAACTCGTACCGAAGGGAATTTATATAAACAAGAAAGAGAAAGGAATATTAATGCTGTTTTTTATCCTTGGAGTTGAGGAACTTGAAAATGTTCGTGCAAAACAGCACTTCAGAGCATTTGCTCCACCTCCAAGCATAGGTTGCATCATCGAAGAATACACCTCGTACTGTTGAGAATGCCTTGTGTCATGGATTACCTATAGACAGCGATTATGCTCCACAGAAACTCCTCTTGTCAGTTTATTGACCTACTGTGCACAAGGCTCTAATGTGCCTCCCATTTGGCCTAGTAAGGTCACGCAGTCAAGCAATATTAACTCAATATTAAGGTTGACTTGTAACGTATCTTATAAAGAGAATGGGAACACTGCCACCCTGGAACCACATTAAGGCGCCGGATGACAAGAGGGGCGTTTTCCAGAAACCCATGAATCAGGAACTGGGGATACTTGTGCCTATTTAGTGGCTCCAGTAGAAGATATGGACCAATAAGGTAACTAAAATTATTCCCAGCCACATGTTAACCCTTCGTGTACTGACGAGTATTTTGCACGATGAGACTGTGCATTTTGTACATTGGCTTTTCATGTGATTTAATGCCAAGCACTCTCTCGTAAAACAATACACATCGGTGTACATCACTGGGAACAAAAACAATCCTGTTGACCGTGCCTTTTGGATATTTCGATTTAGAATGACATTCTACAAGCGTAATCTGCTTTTGTCTTCACTTATGCGCGCCTCTCTGTGTCCCGTACTGGGCGTGAAAGTTTAATTTTGCTCAGAGGCATCTTTATCAGGCTTGAGACTCTATGATACGGTATCACCTGCTTCACTTCCCTTCCAAAGGAAGTTACGCTATGGATTTTTACGACCGAAAACATCCATTGCCCTCCGCCAGGTTTGAGCCCGCGACCTCGTGAACTAGAGGCTGGCGTGTAACTCCAAGACCATGGAGGACGTCTCCACCAGCTCATGGTCTCTGGAAGGAATGCAATATGTCATTACTTCACTAAACTTTTTCCCGTGGAGGGGAAAATACCTGGTTACAGGCGGAGGCCCATGTGCTATGGTCAACAGTAGGGGGGGTCCTTGTGCCTTGAAGGGGGAGATGTACGCACTAAAAAAAAGTCTCCACGTGTTAGTACGTGCATATCTACGTAACATCGTGCATGTTTCATGCTATTGTTGAGTCCGCCTACTCATCCCATTAGTCTGTGGAAGCTAATAAGCTGGCATGGACGGCATGCGAATGCGTCAAGTGTTACTTCTTGGTGGAGTCCATGAAACTTGGATAGGACCAAGCGAGACTCATTCACCGCGTATATCTATTGTTGCCCACACATGTCCTCCAAGGCGTTAGCTTTTGTACTGGTGTCTAACATTGTTACGATTATTTGCTTACTGCTATGTGTGTGTGATTCGTGCATTGCTTATATCTGGTCTTGCACAGGTTGCACGTCTGCCTGTCGTTAGCTTGTGGACTAGCGCTTAATGTTAGACTTTGTTATGATTATTTCCTTAATGCTACGTAGGTATGTGCGCTAGTAATTCTAGCTTTGTCAGATCTAGCTTTACTTAGTGTGATGGACCGGCGATGTACTACTGGTCTTGTCCTTCAGGCATGGAAGTTCGTCTCATTCGTGTTCCTTGGAAGTTCGCTCGGTCGTCGGAGTGCCCAGCTCAATAATGCGGTGGTCCACTGTCACCGCGCACACAGGACATTGGTGGGAGGCCCTTGATCTTCCAGTTCACCTTGGCTGTCACCAAGGACTTGAAGATCTGAAAAAGTTAAGAGATGGATAGGTGTAGGGAATTCGTGTAAGAGCAGTCTGTGTCAGCCGTGTAAACGTAGGAATTCCTGTACTTTAGCGTTGTCCAGTGAAAAAAAGTTTTATCGAAAAACCATGAAGGTCATGAATGCCTGTTAATTTCGGTAGAGTATCTTCATAAACTCGCAACTACTGGATTCTATCATTTATGTGAGTTTCTCTAAGTATCATGTGAAAGCGTCTTAAGGAGTTCTTCCATCCTGTGTACTTTTAGTTCTTCGTGCAATAGATCAGCCGGAGCAATGTAAGGCACTTTCGTAATCATACCTAAAATTTTGTATTGTATTCATTGTAATCGTTGTATGTGCATTTTGGCCGCATACACCAAACTGAAGCAGCGCAGGTGAATATTGGGCAAATTAACGTTTTGTAACGTAAGTCTCATGTTACGCTTTAACTTGGAGTCCATGTTTATAAGGGGATAGAGCCTGCCTAGTTGGTCGTTTGCTTTTCCCTTATTTGGAATATGTGCTGTTTTCAATTAAGTCTCTGGACCACCCTAAGCCCTAGCCAAGCGACCATATATTTCCACTCAATGTTTGCTTCGAATATGGTGAGCGGGGGAAATTGGTGTTTCGGGAATCTGTGTGTAACCCTTGCTGAATATAATTGCTCGGTTTTCTTTGCATTCATCTTAGTTTTCCATTCTGGGAACCAATCCTATAGCTCATTGAGGGCGTTTGGTAGTTTCCTCTACCTCTGTTTTTCCCGATTACGCGACAGTTGTATTAATTGTAACAGTTGTATTGGAATTTAGATTTTACATGTATAGGCGGAAGCGAACGACAGTAAAACTAAAAATGCATCCACTTTAAAGTCCTTCTCTTTAAGTTTATGTGCCTCATTCAACCTATGCATAGAACTGTACACTGAATCCACTGCAACCACAATAGCAAAGCAGATTCCACAGCGTTCCTGGGTGGGGCTTTATCCACCTCTATACTGTGATAAGGAGCACTATCTAACTTACAACAGAAGAAGAGGCAAATTAGGAGCCAACTTTTCTCGAATTCAGTTTTCAAAGTTAACTTGGATTATTTGTCCAGCTGTTCCGGCCTTGTAAACGAAAGAGCATTTTCCAGGAACCCGTTTACACTAACTGTGTGAATCATTATCAGTATTCGCATTTGTATGAATACCAAATTCATCCTTACTTAGTCTGCACTTGCCAAATATGTTACTGTCTACCCAGCTTTCGTCAATATAGAGGATACTTCTCCCAGTTGCTAGCAAATGCTTTATTTTAATAACATAATCGTGCCTCCAAGTCACAAGGCGAGGGCATTCTACAAGTACCTTCCTTTTGTTCTGACATTTCTTCAATTTAAAGTTCACCTTTGAAATTACTTTCGAAAACAAACTTCATCTTCATGGAAAATTAATCTTTTCCCCAAGAGGCAGTAAGTTATTTATAGTAAGAACAGGTTTCTCAAAAACGTAAAAGCCATGTATAATTATCTTAATCACACAACCTCACTACAGTGTGTGCAGATCTTACTTTCCGGTGTTTCCCTAGGGTCGTTAGAACTCTCTTTTCACCACTTACACTTAAATATTGCACCTGTTTGTGAATTTCTTTGATTGTTCTTTCAGAAACCCCCGTGTAAACGACAACTCTTACAGATGTTTGACTCAGTGGAAATTTTATACACTTTTTCCTAGCTTCCTCATTACATCCCTCAATCACTTTTCCAATTATTTCCTTGTCCTGAGAATGTATCACCCTTTTTACGTTCTCTACTACGTATAGTAAGTAGAGGAAGTATTGTATTCCACCCAAAAATTCGATATCGAAATTTCACCGAAAATATATGCTTTGAGATCTCCTGAAAACATTCTTAAAAAAAAGTCCGCTGGCGCGCGCGTGCGTGCGTGTGTGTGTGTGTGTGTGTGTGTGTGTGTGTGTGTGTGTGTGTGTGTGTGTGCGTGTATGTGCGTGTTTATCAGTCTATGGACAGCATTACTCAAAAACGAAAAGCTGTTTAAACATCAAGGTTAGTATTTAAGTTTAACATCCTTTAAGGATGCTATACAAAGATTTTGATGCAAATTCCTCCACCCTAAACTACACTTTACATGGAAAATTTATTAAAAAGTTTGATTGTCTCGAAAATGGCTCTACTTTGATTAAAATGCTATATGTTTAAGATATTTTTATGACAAATGAAATGCATATTTTGAATTTTCTGGCTATAGTTCATGTACTCCTGTTTACTCTGGATAACTTTTGCATAACTGGTAAATCGTAAGCAATAGACCAAATCTTACTCTACAAAAAATGTAAATCTTGCTAAAACATAAAATCTATGTCCAAATAATTTTTTACAGAGTAAACCATTTCGGAGATATTCCCTGTTTTTTGCGTAAGTTTTGGAAAACTTACTTTCATCAAATGGATCATCGTTACCCATACTCTTAGCCGCGCAAAGAGAACGGAATTCCCCTTGCACCTATAAGGTAATACGCAATAAGATAATTTCAGCAAATGTTTATCTCAACTAACACGAAGAAGATACAGGAAGAAGCTTGTAAGAATGCTTATTATAAGAATAGAGAAATTCATGTGAGTGCAACACATTAGGTTTTTACTTTACTTTCGATAGTGACTCATACGATTTTGCAACGGCAACTAAGAGAAATTAGCAGTGAGTAAACTCAACGTGAATAATATTGGAGGCAAGTTGGCAACATCTGCAGCAGAATAACGTTTGCGAAAGTGTTTACGAACTCGATTACAATACACGGAATGGCTGTCCTCTTCCCCACATTCCCTAAGGCATGAGCTGGTGGACAGATTGTAGAAGGGATGGTTCCGATCTTGCCGTACACACGGTATACACGCAGGTATACACACAATGGTATATGGCTATATGGCTAACGCGTAAGAACTGTAAAGGCCATCTATTGTTTCTCTAAATGCAATCAACATACAGTGTGCGCACCAGCTCATGGTCCCTGGCAGGAATGCAGCCAGCCACTATGCCAGTAAACAATTCCAGATAAAGAGCGATATCGGGAGCAGCAGTTCTGCTTCTAATCTCGTTTACGATAATGTTGCCAACCTTGGAATGTGCATTTACACTACAACGGTGTTTTCTGCTGCTCCGTCTTTTTCCGACTGATCATCTTCTTCATTTTCTATATCTTTTTTTTTAAAAAAAAGAACAATGCCAGGCTGTTCTGGTCTTAAGTGATCTATCCTCGAGCGTTATATCGTGCAATTTGTGTAACAATAAGTCACCTGTTACATTTCTTTAAGTAATTTTACTTGGTCCAAACTTGTCCTATGAGATTTAGATCACACATTTATGGTGGTGTGGCCCAACAAAACCAAAATAACGAATAATGACATAAAAATTGAGGAAGGATTCAGTCTAACAATCATTTCCTCATGCAGGATCAAAGAATGAAGTATTAAAAATTACAAAATTAAAAATAGTAATTGCTCCTACAAGTACATGTAGTGAAAGTAATAGAAGGGCAGTAATACCTTTAAGAACCTCTTTAGTTTGAGTTTTTCGCATAGAACTGTCACTGAATCCCTATGATCTACAACCACAATATCATATCAGATTTCACAGCACTCCTAGGCGGAGGATTATCTGCTTCTACATTGCTTTTACCATTACTTCAGACATAAAGCTATGATAAGTACGATTTTACAACTGAAATTAAGAGAAATTAGCAATGAGTAAACGCAGCGCCAATAACATTGGAGGTAAATTGTCAACGTGACCAGCAGAGCAACGTTTGCGAGGATGTTTACAGAACTGGCAACACTGCGTGGAATGCCTCTCCTCCGCCCCTCATTCCCCTTAGACCAGTGGTTCTCAAACTCTTTAAGTCCGGAACACACCTTGAAGAATATTAAACTTCACACGACCCATAAGTTAGATTAGTACGTGCTAACCACTCATGAAAAAGTAAATATAGTATGATTATATGCATCTCAATTAAAAATACCATCATATTCTAATTCAGCAAGCGTTTTGTAGACCTGACGGATCGTTCCGCGAGCCATAGTTTGAGAAGCACTTCGGGTTGCATCCGATACCATTTTAAGCTTTGATAGACCATGCTCTATGCAGTACGATAACATTTGGCCAGCCGAGGAAGAACAAAGAACCACAAGAAAAAGAAACCAAGTGCTATTCGACAACTTCACAGAATAACACATTAATTCTTTTTCATACACTGCGGAACACTAATTAAATTATCATTTGCAATCATACGAGCGAAGCCGCAGATGGGTAAACGTACGGGCAGATAAATATACATACATATGCCGCAGGCACAGATATACACTGGCTAAGATCTTAGGATACGTGCTAGTAAACGGGAGGTCCATCTGCCAAATCTCAACGGCATTCCCTGGATGAGTTTTCCATTCCAAGTTCTCCTCAATTCTCACAGCTGGAAAACTGGCCTGGAACGTTACCCTCTTAATTCCCTTTCCCACATCATCTTTTTCTTCGTTTCAGACTATCTATGGACTAAATTAAGCAACCACTGCATTTATATTCACTTCTTCTTTCCTTTTTCCTTTCTATCCTTCCAATATTTCTTTACCCTGACACTTGGGCTTTTCCTACTTTCTTCTGTCTAAATTATAGTTATTTTTTTTTCCCCAACTGCAAACCTCCGAAATGGTGTATTCTCATATTGTTATTTATATTTCATCAGGCTTATACATCTGTGGTGCCGCAGAAATGGTATTAATGATTTTTAAAAAATACACACTAATAGACTCGTTGATGTAATTAGAGGACACCTAGCGGCACTCAAAATTAACTTTTGAGTATTTCATACATAGAGGCCTTAAATGACCATATACGAATTATCACCAATCATTTTTTTGTTTTGTACAGATTATCATTAGGTCATTCTTTAGTTTAGTTAGCGTATTCAACTGTATCCCATAAATCGCTGAAAAACTATTTATTACACTTTACAATCGATTAACAATCAAAATAGCACTCCATTTTGTTTGAAAACTGTATTTTTAAAAGCTTTTTCTTTAATATTTAATTTATTTCTCCAGAGGAAAAGGTTATTTTTGTTAATGTTAAAAGTAAAGCGAGATTTCTTTGAAATTATAAACTGGTTTTCTGTTAGATCGAAGTATATGTACAGCTGGTCTAAAACGTCCTGGTACTCCATATGCGCGAGTGAGGAGAAATGCGGAGAAGTGTTGAAAGTAGTGGGGGAGCAAGTGGCTAGAAGGTTATCAGAACTTGGAGGCAGTCACATATTCAACATATGAACTTGTCACTCTCGCGGCAACTGGAAGACTGACCCCCACTTCTCTTTTATGCAAGTGGACTGCTCAGTGCTACTACGCATCTTTGCTTCGGGAGTGGGAGAATGTCAGGACGTTTTGGACAAGCAGTAATTCTTGGGTTTCGTTTTCCTCAGTTGGCGGTGCTGAGTAAGTTGAATTACACTACCTAATCGAAGTGAATATATTTTAGCTTGCTTTTTTAGAGAGTTAAACTTTTCCGGATAAATCTTTGCGATACACTATTTCGATTCATATTTTATTTATGAAATAGTTCAGATAAATATCATTCGACAGTCTGACCTTCCCACATAAGTTCTCTCGCTCCACTCAAGAATTCACCGGTTAGGTCAGACGTCTTTATGATGTTATTTGTGATAAATTACAAATACCGGATGAACTTCGAGGAGGAAATAGGAGAACAATTACCAAGCAAATAAATGTATATATGCATCGAATGAATATTATAGAAATGTATATACAGTTGAACCTGTTTTCTACATAATTCGAATTTATACGCAAATTTTTGTAGGTCCCGGCAAAATGTAAGTTAGAAACGTGTCAATAAAACCTTATTTATACGCAATGCATTTATACTAATTCGCAGTTATACGTATTTCAGTGAAATACAACTAAGTTTTACGTAATTATAATGAGCACACGGCATATGTTATTGTAAAAGAAATTTGAGACGTATTTTCCCTATCTGTATTGACAGACTCAACCTGAGCGGGCGGCTTTCGGCGCGACAATGTCGTAGCAACAAACGAGAAGTAAAAAAATATTTTCAGTACCTAGTATTTACTGTTGAACAGCGGTTTTGTCTTTCAGTACTCCATTGCTTTTAATCAGCTATGGAAAACAGAGAAAGGAAATGGTACACACTAGATCAGAAAGTAAAATTCATAAAAGAGGTGAAACTTAACCCACACAAAACCAAAACTGAAATATCTCAGATTTAGGAATTGCTTATACCCCGATAGGTACAATCATCGTAAGAGAATCAGATGTATGCACTTAGTGCAGAAAAGTGAAACAAGCAAGTTGACTGATTTCTTTAATGGAAACCGTGTTTATGCATATCTTTGTTGTTTGTAATATTTTACACACGTAGGCCCACTGTATTTCTCTTTTAAAAAAGAAATATGGTGCATTATCAAAATCTCAGTTGTAATTCTGAGTTATAAGCAATCTTCCCTCTTCCCCTTGATATACCTACAAACCAGGTTCAATTGTACATATAAGCAATGTATGAATAATTTAATGCATGCATTATTACATGCAACTTTTGTAATGGAGTATGAATTCAATAAATTTCTATTTAAAAACACACTTGCATACGAAAACTTTTTCTAAGAGATTAATTTTTGCTTTCGGTAGCCATAGGCTGTATTTCCGATAAAATGTTTATATTGAATTGTTGAGTAAAATGCAATAGTTCTGCTTACAATATATATTTACTTTGGTTACACAAATTACCGTAAGATTTAAGTCCTTTCAACATATGAAATTTCACATCTAGTTTGTACAAAATGACTAATGATTCAAAGAACATAATATTGAATTTTTACTTCTATTATCATTCCATCAGAACTGGTAGTTTTCTAACTAAAGGCCTATGTATATAAGCATAAAACATAATTTGTGTTTTACATGTTAAGTAAGTTTTATTGATAACATATGCACAAAGGGGAAAATACCTTCAACGTATTGCATAGAGGATTAGAAGCCTGTGTCCATTCCTGAATTTCACCAGAATAACTCCATTTCCATTATAAGACAAGATAGAAAGCGACCTGTCTAGACACTTTGGCATAAAGAGAATACTTGATGTAGTAGCCAACGTGCAAAGGCGGTAATCGTACTCATGAAATAATACGCGAATGAAAGGACATAAAAATAAATTTCTGATGACACACTTCTCCTAAAATCCACTGAAATGTAATTTACATGTTAATAAACTTCTGCAAATAAGATGAGACTCCAGAAAACGGCGTTCTGAATCGCTTTTTACGTAGAGACAGGCAACTTCACTCCTGTAGTATCTGTAGTTAGAAATGTTATATTATTGTTGTAACAATATTACTGTGTGGAGCAAATGACAACGTATAATATAAATAATATTGTAACAAAGCGACAATTCGACGAAACGTACTCCTGACACCAGTATGGCAAATGGCAAAATCCAGTGCAATTTGTTTTTCTTACTTTATTTTCTTCTGAAAACTTTGCGCAACGACACAGTTCTCTTTTACTGGCGTTAACGCAGTCTGCAGTCTTTCGTGATTTTGCGACTCACAATTGATTTCTTCTCGTAACCTTGACTCAGTTCTTTCACTGTGTTTCTTCATTTGCTGTTTCTTAAGCTCCTACTCTGACGACATAATCACTCTACACACACTGCTTCACTAGCTTCCTTTGCGACGCGACGACACACGCAGTTGACGCACACATAGCCTAAAAACTGGCTGACTCCGTAACTCACTCATCTGCTCTTTGCTTCGCCTCCTTATATAGCAAGGGTGATGTAACATTCCTTTCTGGAAAATTAACAGACAGCTGGTACTGATTTTTATGTAAGGCGGAAGAAGTGAAATAATAGAACATTTTCCCGCTTGTGGTTATTTTTGAAACTATGGAGTATTAATAAGATTATAATAATTTTAACAGTTCTAACAAAACATATAACGTTTTGAAAAATATTTTTCTCAACGCAGTAAACTTTGGGAATCTTGCCTTAGTATTTGTGTCAAGTAGTGATTAAATAAAATACGCTACTTTCCCATGAATACTGAGGGAAGGAGTTCAATACCTGCAAACTTACTTAATACTTTTGGTGTACCGAGCGAGATGGCTCCAAGATAACATGTGAGGGAAGTCCAGGTTTCGATACCCTGTCACTTCCCTCTCCGGTGTTTCTGGTGGTTTCCTTGATTAGGTAGGCGAAATGTTGGAGTGGTTCCTGTTTTAGGGCATTTCTCTTTCCTGTCCAGCATTTCCTGTACCCATAATTAAGTTATCATCAATATTTTAGGGTTGAAGGACCAGGTCATTGTGTTCGGCATGTTGTGGCTGGGCGGTGGAGGTGCTTTTTGTGTCGTGGTTTGGACTGCTCACAAACTCACCTCCGTGTATTTACTGAGCAGGCTCTCCTTAAGGGGAAAGTATACTGAGATTTTAGTTAAAAATGGTCCAGAACTAAAGAATGAGCCTTTGCATTAAATGTTAACCCATTGTGTGGGGCATACGGACATATTCTTGTGTTAGTTGCGGGACCATTTTTAAAAGTAACTGGCAGAATTTCAAGAGGCATCTGAATACCCCTTTAACAGGCCGCGTCCCCGTATGTAGCGAAAAATCAGGCAATATTTACAGTTTTCAGCCCTCTTTTATTCAAATTTCGCACGGAATCTATCACTCCTTGTGTCTGCTGCCATCTAGCTGCGTTTTGTAATACGTTTTTGAGAAAAAAAAGTCTGTGAATTACATGCCCTAAAGATGGGCACAAGTCTTAGAAATTTAGTCAAAGAGTGGCAAGCTAAAAGGATAAAGCTTGGTGGTCGCAGAATTGCAAACTTGAAAAAAATACACTAAATGCGTCAACATTTTAATACGGAAATGAAATTGCAGCAAATATTCCTGACGTAAACACGATAAAGCGACAAATTTATAGAATTATTATTTATTTATGTGAAAAAAGATACTGTTGGTGCTTTTAAACACACAAGCCGTGTGGGCAATGTTTGAGAGGTAGAATCGGGACTGAAAATTCAATGCCACAACACCAACAGTATGTTTGTTGGCATAAATAAATCATTATTACCATCTAAGGGTTATTTAATCCCGGGATATTAAGTGCTTACATAAGCAAGACGCTATTTGGGCAATTGTCTCTGATGTGAGTGTGTCTTTGTGGTTTACTGGGAGAAAAACACGAATCGGTTGGACAATTCGATGTCATTCTGTCAAGTTGTCACAGTAGCTTAGTGATTAGAGCACCCACCTGGTGAGCGAAGGGACTGTGGTTCAAATCCCAGCCGTGGCACTGAATTTCTCAGTTCCGATTCTACCTCTAAAATTTATAGAAGTCTATAGCCCGGATGAAGCAGATGAAGTAGATAGAGGAATGAGCGTTTATAAGAATAGTAGGTATGTACATTTTTATTTTGGTGGAGTTTAACGCCCTCTTTTACTACATGCCGCACCGCATGTATCATGGAATAGAGATGGAGCACCAGTGGAATGAGATGGCGAGGAAAACCAGAGGACTAGAAGGAAACCCACCCCTGCACCGCATTGTCCACCACAAATCCCACATGCATTCGCCTGGCATCGAACTTAGACCACTTTGGTGAGAAACGAACAGTATGCACAAGAGTAAAGAAAGTCATTAATACAACAAACACATCCGGTTTTTTTTTCTTTCAAAATTTTGTCAGACGCTATCCTGCTACAATTATTATAAGTGTGATTTATATTTCATGCCAATATATTTAGTGGTTTTTAAGAGAAGCAAATTATTTTACTTTTATGATGCTAATTAATTAAGCACTGACAATATATAAAGCGCATTTGTGAATAAACAAAATACAACTTGATTATTTGAATACTAATACACATAGCCGGCATATAGTAATTTTCATTCTTCTGGTTATTTCAGAAACAACTATTATTAAATTCAATACCTATAACAATTTAACCTCATTGGTGGATGTAGTAAACATTTTTAATGCGCAAAAAGAAATATGAAAGTCCAGTAAAGGTCATTCGAAAGAAATACAGAACATTAGATCTTGTGCTCTTGGGTATTTAAGGTTAGGTTTCCAAGCTTTAAGAAGCCTTGGGAACAAACTTTATGACATGCAATTGAACCTCAAGTTTCAAAATATTTTTAAGGCATTGTTTTAGAATTTTCTGGAATTGCGTTATAAGCGGCATGCTTTTGGGTTGAGTCATTTCGTGTCAGTGTCGTCCCAAAATATGTTCGATATCTAAGTTCTAAACAAACGTGATACTGAATAAAGTATGCATATGTTGATGTATATGCTTTTTAAAATTCAACATAAATATATTTGTTCAACCAGATTATTTTATTTATATTAAAATAGTTACACTACTGGACATACCCAACATGAAGCTGAGTTTATTGATAGTCTCTGTTCCATATGTTATCGTCTGTCGGACACACAAATAGGCTGTATAAATCGCGCTGCAACACGACGTAAGACATATTCTGCTCTCCTAATGCGCCATTGCTGAACCTATCTGCCTTCTGCTGAACCTTGAATTCTTAGAGGATATCCGTGTTTATAAACGTGGTCTGACTTTTATACCACTAACTACATTTTTAAACCGTCCACTTGACTTTGAGGCGAGTATAATGCTGGAGTCCAACCTCCCCAAAACAAATTATCTCGTAAAATTGAATGTCAACACTACTCATGACACCAACGATTAGCTTGTTTGTCAAACTTGTTGAATTTCTCCCAGCACACTTGCACAGGATCATGTAGAACAGGAAGGAAAAGGATTTTCCGAAAGTCCCTTACACTTCGAATTTCTAAAATTTTCTTTCACAACTAAGTTTTGAGGAGTTGGAGAAGTATTCGAACAACGCTTACAGCTTCACAGAGCGAAAGAGATGAAGACGTGAAAATGGAAGGGGCGGGGAAGCAAGAATGCAACAGGAAGTTCTAAGCGTTATTTGCTCAAGTACTACCAGAAGCAGTATTCTAATTAGACAGCGCCTCAGCTCGGCTTGGCACATCCATTAAACTTAATTAAGTGGCTCAAGAGACAAAGTATCCTCCAAGCACAGTATTGCCAACATATCCTATGCATCAGCTTTAACGTTTTGATATGCTTATTATTTTTGTCATTATTTCGTAGCTTGGTGAATCCAGACCGGAAACGATTACTGTAGAGGGGATGGATATTAACTGCAGTACTATGTGTTCGAATCCCTTCAGGGTAAATGTCGCTGCTTTGTTCTGTTATTGTCCGTGTTTGCCTGCAATTGTTAGCTCATTTAGCTATGTGTCACTTGTAGTAGTAGGACTAAATAGAATATAGTCAAAAAGCTTCATTCATTTTCTGCTCCTGGCTTTTTTAAGTTTAAGTGCTAATGATATTTTATGTGCATAATATAACAGGGTTTCCATAGTACGGGTTTGTCAAAAAATTGTAACGATTCACATTGTAACGGTTAGCGTAGAGCCTCTAAATTCAATTTTTACTTTCTCTACTACGTATAGTATGTAGGGGAAGTATTATATTCGACCTAAAGTTGGATGTCGATATTTCACCGGAAATATATATTTGAGGCCCCCTTAATCTCAAAAAAGCATTTTTAGAAAGAGGTCCGTGTGAGTTTGTGCCTGTGTGTCTATCTCTATGTCTGCCTGTGAACAGCAGAACTCAAAAATGAAAAGTAGGTTAAAGACAAAGTCTTCGTATCAAGGTTGCGACACGAAGATTTTGAAGAAAATTCTTCCACCAAAACTAACCTTTAAATGAAACATTTTTCGAAAATTTCGAATTTTTGTTTCTATAGCAAACGAAATATATATTTTGAATTTTCTTGCTATACCTCATGTAGTCCTATTTACTCTTGATGACTTTTGCGTAACTGGTAAGAGATGGACCAAATTCTACCATGAAAACATGTAGATCTCGTTAAGACACAATTTATGTCCTAATTCATCTTTTGTAGAGTGAACCGCTTCGGATATATTCCTTGAATTTTATGTGAGTTTTGCAGTACTTACACATTTATCAAATGGAAGGTTGTTATTCACCTTTTTGTCTCTTTGCCATGAAAGGAAAACGGAATTTCAAAGCCTTCATATAGCCACCAGCTTTAAAATATTTTATTATTGACCAAAACCTACTCTATCACCACATTCGCCTTGCGGCTACAAGGAAGTAACCAATAAGATAATTTCTGCAAATGTTTATCTCGACTAACATAAAGAAGGTAGAGGAATAAGGCTTGTAAGAATAGTTAGTATAAGAGTTAGAGAAGGTCATGTGAGTACAAAAAAAAAAAAAAAAAAAAAAAAAAAAAATCAGGTTTTTATGCTTAGTTCTTGATTAGATATCTCACTATACTTTCTTATGTACGGTTTGTATATTCTACAGCTTTAAAACCACAAAATAATAAATAAAAAACAGCAAATATGGTATTAATGTTAAATTTGGTACACATATTGGAGACAATATTATTCTTATAAGTATTACGTTTATAAACCAAATAATACCTATAAATCCATAAAAGCCTTACGTGAGTTGTAAATCACAAAAATTATGCTCAAAAATGTTGAATAATATTGAAATACCTTGAGGTTGCATATTCAAATGCATAGGCGCTTGATCTTTTGATATAAAGCTCCAAAACTTTGTCTTCTAATTTTATCATGTTTTAGAAATCGTATTTTGGTTTTAAACTGTGGCGTATAAGTGAACTAAAATGACCTGTGCCTAAAAGTTGGGTGTTAGCAGAATATTGGCAACCATGATGCCAATGGCAACCATGATGAACAGAGGAAGAGGATGCTGTGGTTGTGCAGCAAGTAAAGATTTTCAATAATCTACGTCGGCAATTAAATTTTAGAAAATCATATTACTTAAGGGCACTGGGAGGTTATTTTGACCACAACGAGGATAATTTACACCAGTATTTAAGCTTTAAATATAGCACCAACTAATCATTAGAACAAGCTGAAATTTGGTGTGGTTTTGGAACGAGTATGTTTTAATTTAATTACTGTATAATAATTAAATTACGTTCACAGAATTCCCTGCAAAAGGGGCATAAAGCACACTATGTATCCTAAAAATGTGTTGTTTCTGATCTATTGTGCATGATTTTGATCAATCATTTTTTCCCTAGCCAGCCAATATAAATTAAGGAAAAAAAAAAGGTTACACCTCATACTTCGGGTGCACTTTTCTTGTAGGAATTTTCAGCTACGGGCATCAAATTTTTATCTGAATAAATAAATCACAGCTTGACATGGCTGACTAAATAAAAATCTCATACAGTTTGTATTTTGCACATACAAATTATTTAATTATATATAAGAAAAATATGGTACAATGTTTAAGAATTAAAATTTGTCATGCACATTGAACCACAAATTTATAAAAGATTTAGCCACGGGATTCCAGAAGCATTAATAAATAAGCACTAAAACTTTGTTATCAACATCTGCTACAGTTTTTGACAAAAATGCGCCTCAAGTATGAGAAATAAATGTTTCGGGAAATCACGATTCAAGATAAAGTAGCATTCTATTCAAATTACACATACTGTAAGAACATGTCTGCTCCATGTTAATTATGATAGAGTAATCATCCAATAAAAATTTTACTGTAATGTATTTAAACAGTCTACACACATTGTAATGCTGTGTTCTTAAGTGTTGATTTGGATTTTATTATCGGCTTAGCATATGGATTGTATTTCCTTGTAGCATGAATTTTCTACAGAAAAGTAGATTATGAATCCAAAATTGATTTCTTAAAAAAATGACCGATAATAATTTAGGCGTCCACGAGTAAACAATGGTGCCTGACTTTTTAATGCTGATGAGAAGATGCGTAGTGAATATTTGTACCAGTATAGAAAATTGTGAAAATTGGATTCATTGCTTTTGCTTCTACAGTTAGTTGAAATGCTGTACAACACATTAACAATGTATAGCTGGAACACTTAGCCTTTTTAACTTAAAAATTTAGAATCCTTTGTTAAATTGAGCCACAGGCTTATGCGTAGATAACATATTTTACATGAATAAAGAATATAAATTCCCAGCACAAAGTTGCAATACAAGTGGCAGTAAGATTTTGTGATTAAAGGGAAAAATTTATTTTTCTCCATTGTGGAGGCTTATACAGCCCTCTTTAATTACTTGAAGTGGTAAGGATTAAGATATTTCCAATTTGAGGAAACATGAGGTCAAATGCCATTCACTGTTTCAAAGTCTTGTAGTAGTCATGATAAATCTCTGCTATCCACTGCATACAAAATATAACATAGTTTTGAACCCTTGATAGGACGAGATCCATCGTTTTTGGGTCTTAAAGGGGCGCAGGAATTTCCCAGAAAATTCACTGGTCATGCTCTTTTCTCATGGAGATAGATTAAAGTTCACCATTGTTATGTTCGGACTCCGACCCAAGTTTTTCTGTAGAAAATTCAAATTCTACAGCATTTTGGATACTGAATCCTTCTGATCCAGTCTTCTGGTTAAGTGCATCACGCAGTCAGAGACACTGACAAAAACTCTTTTGATCATGGCATGCACAATGGACAGCTTTTTATTTCATCATGTTTTCAGAATATTTCGTACACATTTTCCACAGTTCCATAATCCTTGTCAGACGGTAGCATTGTGTGTTCAACTTGAGGGACTATATGCATTGTCTTTTTAAATGAACCTTTCGCCATAAGTCTTAACCATACTGCAGCTATAGTCTAACTTTTGTTTCGGCCACTATAATTGTCTGTAATACCAATGCGTTCTGAAGCAGAAATATTGTAAAATTCGAGGTGTTTCAAGATACAATTTGCAACTTCATCTGCTTCCCATTCTGCTGAGCCTCCATTCCAGAAATTATAACCACCTTTGATTTTGAGAACAAAACAAAATTACTGCAGAATAACTTTTTATAAAAAGTTAGGCCAGTCAACAAGTTTGGTATTGTGGGGTGGGGGGGGGGGAGGCTTGCTACAAATCAAAACTAATTTAACTACTAACATTCAATTACTTTTCAGCGCAATAGGTATGGCAATAGTTAGAATTTCGCTTTTACTGCAGATTAGAAACACGTCCGGGACTTGTTCCTCTTCTAATGTAAACAATAACTCCTTTTAACTACATTTGGTACTGAGAACAGTTTGTCACAAACATTTCTTGGCAATATTTAAAAAAAAAATTACTCATTACGCTTTGGTCAACCTGCAAAAGACACATGTGTGACCTGTGAGGAGCGCAAGTTGAAAATAAAAACTTCTTTTAATGACAATGTGAAAAGAGCCGCACTAGTAGACCTTATGGTCCACAATAGGAGAGCTGAAAGGGTTTTGCAAAAAAGTAAAAGATACCACAGAGGAATGGAAAAAAGACTAAACAAGTTGGATTATGTGTACATGACTTCGCTAATGTGGCATTACAGTGTATACCAGCACAAGATACTTATTATTTCAGGCAACTCACAGTGAACGTCTTTGGAATTCAGGACATTGCTTCCCGAAAAGTGGCTGTTTTTATTTATCATGAAGGGGGAGGCGGTAAAGGTTCAAACGAAGTATACTCTATGTTTATGTGGTACATACAAAGCAAAGTTTTAGATGAAGTCAAAACTTTGCACCCTTTTTGGTGACAACTGTGCTGATTAAAACAAGAACCACATCTTTATTAGACTTATGATTGCTGTTTGGGAAACTAAGAGATTTGACAACATAAAGTTCGTGTGTCCTGTTAGGGGACATTGGCTTATGCCTAATCACCGTGACTTTGGAGTATAAGAGGCAACTAAGGAACTTGCGAAAGTGATGAAGTAATTCATCTGATTAACACTTTCTCAAAACTTCTTGGAAGATTTACCGTAAAGAAAATGTCACTTGAAGAATTCATTTACTGTAGGCCGAAGTTTTACAAGAGAACACGCTTAAGCTGTGGCTGTTATAAGGAAAATATGGTAAAACCTAACCAAATAACGTTTTCAAACTCAAAATACCGTTAGATGACAGTTTCTTCTGATGAACAAGGGGAGATTGAATGCAGTATGCATATTGTTAGATTGACCAGTGACCTTTTTTGCTTATGAAGCACTATAGGGGACCTTGAACTACCAGCTAATAAAGCCTATTCAGCTGTATTATCCATCAACCACTCAAAAATAGTGGATATCAAGAAAATTTTGGTTTATATTTCGGACGAAAAGCTCCGATTTTGGAATGAAATAACCTCATGGCTTGCCATACTGAGTTCATTCAAGAAGATCAACCTTCTGAATACATGTAGCTCTTAAACAGTACTGTCTCTCAATTATAATATTAAAACAACAAAATAGCATTATGACAGTAGTTAAGCATAAATAAAGCATTATTCAAGATTTTAACAAGTCTTTTTGATTTTTAAGCTTCATTTACCGCAAAAAGATGTCAGTATTAAAAGGTGTTCTGCACGTATAAGCCAAAATATAAAAAAATAATGTGTTGCACTCACATGACTTTCTCTACTCTTGTATTAAACATTCTTACAAACTCTTATTCCTATATCTTCCTCATGTTAGTTGAGATAAACATTTGTACAAATTATCTTACTATTTATTTCCTTGCAGGAAAGAGCAATATTAGAATACAGTAGGCTTTGAGCGATATTCAAATCTTTTAAAGCTTTGAACTCCTATTCTCTTTGCACGCTTAACATATGAAAAAATGAACAACGATGATCCATTTCACGAAAGTTTTAAGCTTTCTAAAACTGACACAAATAATAAGCAATATCTCCGAAATGGTTCACTCTATAGAAAAAAAAAATAAAAATAAAAATTATTTACACATAAATTGTGTGTTTTAGCAAGGTCTACATTTTTTGTGTAGTAAGATTTCGTCTATCTCTTACGGTTTACGAGTTATTCAAGTCATCCAGAGTAAATACGTCCACATAGGCTATAGCCAGAAAATTCAAAATATACATTCATTTGTTATAAAAATATCTCAAACATATAATTTTAAATCAAAATCATTAGAGACATTTTCAAGAAAATAAAAAACTTCGAAAAACTGTCCATGTAAAGGGTAGTTTAGAGTGGGGCTATTTTCTTCAAGATCTTCATGTCGCACCCTTGACAGACATTAAACTTAAATAAAAAATTTGGTTTTTAACCGACTTTTCGTTTTTGAGCTATGCTGTCCACAGACTAACAGACAGACACACACACAGACTGACGCACACATACATACACGGACCTTTATTTAAAAATGCTTTTTTTTGGTTTATTTATTTATTTATTTATTTATTTATTTATTTATTTATTTATTTATTTATTTATTTATTTATTTATTTATTTATTTATTTATTTATTTATTTATTTATTTATTTATTTATTTATTTATTTATTTATTTATTTATTTATTTATTTATTTATTTATTTATTTATTTATTTATTTATTTATTTATTTATTTATTTATTTATTTATTTATTTATTTATTTATTTATTTATTTATTTATTTATTTATTTATTTATTTATTTATTTATTTATTTATTTATTTATTTATTTATTTATTTATTTATTTATTTATTTATTTATTTATTTATTTATTTATTTATTTATTTATTTATTTATTTATTTATTTATTTATTTATTTATTTATTTATTTATTTATTTATTTATTTATTTATTTATTTATTTATTTATTTATTTATTTATTTATTTATTTATTTATTTATTTATTTATTTATTTATTTATTTATTTATTTATTTATTTATTTATTTATTTATTTATTTATTTATTTATTTATTTATTTATTTATTTATTTATTTATTTATTTATTTATTTATTTATTTATTTATTTATTTATTTATTTGTTTATTTATTTGTTTGTTTGTTTGTTTGTTTGTTTGTTTGTTTGTTTGTTTGTTTGTTTCTTTGTTTATTTATTTATTTATTTATTTATTTATTTATTTATTTATTTATTTATTTATTTATTTATTTATTTATTTATTTATTTATTTATTTATTTATTTATTTATTTATTTATTTATTTATTTATTTATTTATTTATTTATTTATTTATTTATTTATTTATTTATTTATTTATTTATTTATTTATTTATTTATTTATTTATTTATTTATTTATTTATTTATTTATTTATTTATTTATTTATTTATTTATTTATTTATTTATTTATTTATTTATTTATTTATTTATTTATTTATTTATTTATTTATTTATTTATTTATTTATTTATTTATTTATTTATTTATTTATTTATTTATTTATTTATTTATTTATTTATTTTTTGGATTCAGGGGGTCTCAAAACATATGTTTCCGGTGAAATCTCGACATCTAATTTTTGGGTGGAATACAATTCTTCCTGTACTTACCAGCAGAGAAAGTAAAAAAGAATTATGCACATATCTTTTAGACCCATACTAACCGTTGCATAACTATAAAAAATCTGATGTGTTGTACTCACATGACTTTCTCTACTCTTGTACTAATCATTCTTACAAACTCTTATTTCAATATCTTCTTCGTGTTATTTGAGATAAGCAATTGTACAAATTATCTTATTGCTTAATTCCTTGTAGGTACAAGGGGAATATTACGAGTAGAGTAAGTAGGCTGTGAGTGACAGTCAAACCTTTTAAAGCTTTGAGGTCCCGTTCTCTGTGCATGCTTAACATATAAAAAAATCTGATGTGTTGCACTCACGTGACTTTCTCTACTCTTGTACTAACCATTCTTACTAACTCTTATTCCTATATTTTCTTCGTGTTAGTTGAGATAAACATTACAAATTATCTTATTGTTTATTTCCTCGTAGGTGCAAGGTGAATATGACAATATAGTAGGCTGTGAGCAACAGTCAAACCTTTTAAAGCTTTGAGATCCCGTTCTCTTTGCCCGCTTAACATAAATGAACAACAATGTTCCATTTCACGAATGTTCCGAAACTGACACAAATAACAAGGAATATCTTCGAAATGGTTCACTCTACAAAAGCTTTTATTCGGACATATATTGTGTGTTTTAGCGAGATCTACATTTTTGTACAGTAAGGGTTAGTCGATCTCTTACGACTTACGCGTTATTCAAAAGTCATCCAGACTAAACAGGACTAGAGAGGCTAAAGCTAGAAAATCAAAATATACATTTCATTTGTATATTTTAATCAAATTCGTTTGAGCCATTTTCAAGAAAATCAAAAGTTTCGAAAACTGTTCCATGTAAAGGGTAGTTTAGGGTGGGGCTATTTTTTTTTCAAAATCTTGGTGTCGCATCCTTAAAAGACTTAAATACCAACTTTGGTTTTTAACTGACTGTTCATTTTTGAGTTATGCTGTCCACAGTCACACACACACACACTCACACACGGATCTTTTTCTAAAAATGTGTTGTTTTTTTTTAAATTTAGGGGGTCACAAAACACATATTTCCGATGAAATCTCGACATCGAATTTTTGGGTGGAGTACAATTCTTCCCCTACTTAGCATTAGAGAAGATAATATTGAAAAGAATAGCGACAGTAGATGGTGTTTGTTTTCTTTATTTCGTCCATTCCAAGGCAACAAATTGTATTAGCGCTCTGCAAGTTAAGCTTTCCCAATTTCCAAAGTTCTTCCAAAATGTTTTCTTCTATCTGTGTTTTCACATGAACAAAGCAATGAAATTTGCATTTGCAATCAGAGCCTGCTTTTATTGCTTCAAATTGCCTGTCATTTCCTTTTCTATTTGTATAAGAAATGCCTTTTTTTCATTTTCGTCTTACAAGCATTCTGAGTATCAATGTTTTTTCTCCTTTTCCTTGTTCTATTGACTATTACGTCATCATTCCTTGGAATTAAGCCTTCACCATCACTATTGGGATTATTTCCATATTCTCAGGACTACTTATTAACTGTGATGTATTAATTTTATTTGCAAAAGGAACCTGTAACACATAAACTACTACACATTATTTAAAAAAAAAAATGCACGGGGTTCCTAAGAGCAATCGTCTATCGGCCCCCTTTTATTGCTTACTCACCTCGGGAAAAAGTTCCTCAGCATGTTAAATCGAACATAGCACTTTCGGATCAGGAGCAATGTCATACCATTACACCACCACCACTAATATCATTCTGATTTTATGTAAACAATGGTATCTGAAACTAAGCGCAGGGACAGCAAATTTACATTAATGGGAAATAATAAATACCACTATAATGCGGTATGTTGACAATATTGTCATGGTCGGCAATTATGGATGAATGTCATTTTAAAATGTATGATCTCCTATAAGAACTTCGTGATTTATATTATAAATTGTTATCTACAGTAGATGCCATTGTTTACATCCTTAAGATACGAGTAATATAACAGATTAAATGTATTTCTTACCTTGGATTCGCTGTTTGACATATGAAATTCGCTTTTCTGTCACATCTGGCAGATAATACTCCGGATCGTTACCTGAGTCATCAAACACCGAATTACTGTCACACAGCCGCTGTTCCAATACTTCGGCATTATATTTTGCCACATGCTAAGTGGCACACTGATTCCTATAGGAAATAATTCCATCTGGAAAT
Organism: Tenodera sinensis; assembly: GCA_030765045.1. Taxonomy (NCBI): domain Eukaryota; kingdom Metazoa; phylum Arthropoda; class Insecta; order Mantodea; family Mantidae; genus Tenodera; species Tenodera sinensis. Next base: position 128,585 of record JAUKNM010000159.1, read on the forward strand.
GTGTTCCACCTGGAGTTTCTTCATACCTATTCGTGGATGACTTCGCTGTCTATTGTGCTTCTCAGCGCATGGCATTTTTGGAACGGCGCCTGCAGGAATGTTTAGACAGCCTTCGGGAATGGAGCTCAAAAAACGGCTTCCGTTTCTCACCTGAGAGGTCAATCTGCGATAATTATTGACGCCACAGGAGGCAATTTTCATCTTCGCTCCGTTTTGGTCTAGATTTACTTCCCTTCGAAGATGAGATGGAATTCCTGGGGTTGATATTGGATAGAAAGATTAGCTGGTCATTGAATATAGAACAGCTAAAAGCACGATGCGGCCGTTCTCTGAATATATTGTGGGTACTAAATGGCAAATCGTGGGGAGTGGATCGAACAGTTTGCTGGAATGTACCGCGCATTGGTCCGATTCAAACTAGAACATGGGTGTATCGTTTATTTTTCAGGATGACCACGTGTTCTGAGAAGATTAGACACAGTCCATAATCAGGGCATTCGAATGGCAATAGGAGCTTTTCCAACAGGCCCAGCTGTGAGCCTTTGCGCTGAATTGGTTGTAGCTCCTCTCTTAGGAAATAATGGTTGTGCGCTTAGGTGTATGCCTAGACAGCCAATGTTCGCTTCATTTTTCAACACCATGCTAAGCCAACGTAATAGAAAGATCACCCTTAGTACTAAGCCAAGGCTTCCGGGCCTATCAAGCTATTGAAATGCCTAACAAGTTTTCCGAGGAGGAGACGCTCTACCTCCCTGGTTGCGAGGTAGGTCCCATGTAGATCTTGGGATGACGTATATCGGAAGTCCACGATGCCTATCTATAGTATTCGCACTTAATTTTTAGAATTTTTGTCAGGTTACACTAACCGACGTCTGATTTAGATCGATGAATCAAAGATCATCGATTGTTGGGGGTACTTACGTTCATGGAATCGAACCACACACATTCGGTTTTCATAATAGCACTTCCATTTATACTGCAGAGCTGTATACAATATACTGAACCGTTTTATATGTGCACTGTCATAAATTAGGTGACTGCCTGGTTTTGAGTGATTCTCTTAGTGAACTCCTTCGTGAACTGTACAACATCCATCTAATTCTACAATATACCCAGAATGTCCTCCGTGTTTCACAAGTTTCTGGCGTTAACCACGTGTGCGTGGATTCCTGGTAGGGTTGCCGGGGAATGAAATGACGAATTTGCAGCAAAGGCGTTAACCACAGAACCCAGTATTAATATCTCGTGGCAACAGGCGCCTGCAAGAAACAAGAGGAATAGAGGAAGCGGCAGGAAAAGCGATTCAGACAGTGAACGTCCCGACCAACAGCGCTCCAAGCGCGTCTCAAAGCAAAAAACGCCGCCATATCCCCTCACCACGAGAAACACCTACGCGCCGCTGAGGTCACAATTTGATGCAGAATCCGACGACGAGACGTCAGAGGATCCACCACCACAACCCGCAATAGCCTCCACCTCTAGAGACCCCTTCCCCAAGCTACCCTCTACCAAAGCCCCCATTCAAACACAGACACAGAAGAAACGCACCACCCAGCCTACCATTCCCACCCCCACTCCCGCCCCAAGCACATCCAACAACGCAGCAAAAGCATCAGACAACCAGAAACTACCAAGAATAATAATCCCTGACGTCCAACAGACGGTAAAGGTCCTCCGCATCCTGCGTGGCTCCCTTCCTGCCGGCACATATAAATTGCAAGCGACGAGGGACTGCCTTAAGCTCTTCCTACAACGGAAGCAGGACGCGAACCCGACAATGCAGCTCCTGAAAGACGCCGGAGTAGAAAACTACAGTTTTACTCCACGTGGGGACCAACCTCTTCGCTATGTAATCAAACGTCTTCCAGCTGACTTAGAGGAAGATTACGTGAAAGAGGACCTGGTCCAAAAAGGCTACACCGGCGTCCAGGTACGACAGATGATTTCACGTGGCAGGCCTCTGCCAAACTTTCAGGTAAGTCTTGACAGGACCACCGAAAACCAAAAACTTCTACAGGAACGAGAGGTGTGCCATATGATGATCACCGTGGAAGTACTGAAAACAAACCAAAACATAACGCAATGTTACAACTGCCAGCAGTTTGGGCACACTTTCATGAACTGCAACATGACCTCTCGGTGTGTCCTTTGCGGTGACCTCCACCGTCTGGCTGATTGCCCGAAAAAGGCCAAGCAGGGCGTTGTATCCCACTGTGCAAATTGTGGGGAAACGCATCCTGCCAGCTACAGGGGGTGCGAGACGTTTCGCAACGAACGTCACAGCCGTCAACTGGCATCCATAGCCAGGAGCTCTCCCAGTGCTCAGCCAGGGCCAAAACCCATCATACACCCGGCCCTGGTTCAAACAGGTATCTCCTATGCGGGAACTACTGGAGGTAAAAGGCACCAGTGCCACCACAGAATGGCCCCCCTCCACTACCCCAACAAGCGCCCACGGGTGACCTGAGTGGGATAAAAGACATTAGATATGTTCAGAGACTTAAATTTACCATCATTATTGATGAAGGCTCAGCTTTTCCTGGCCAAATTCAAAAGCTGCAGCAGCACTTGGGAGAAAATAGAGACCATCACATGTCTCCTCTCAACCCTTTTAGAATAAATGGCCCATGTAAGGGGAGGCGCAACTTTAACTCGCGCACTCCTGTGGAATGCAGATGGCATCCACAGGAAGCAACACGAACTTGAAAACTACCTATGGCGTAACAAAATTGACGTTGCATTCATCTGCGAAACAAAATTAAAGCACGAGCACACTTTTAAGCTCCAGGGGTATCAAATCTTTCGAAACGACAGAATTGGCAGACAAGGGGGAGGGACTGCTATTTTGCTTAGAAATACTACTGCTCATGCTTCTGTTACGTTGCCTGTAATGGCAGCGTTTGAGTGCACGGCTCTTAAAACACGTTAAATAGTCAAACGGTGATGCTGGTAGCGCTTTATCGGCCCCCCAACTCCACAGGTTTCATACGTGACCTCGAACAGATCCTCGCTTTAGAGGAGCACGTTATAATTGCAGGAGATTTCAATGCCCGGCACCCCTGGTGGTTTTCACGCCGGGCAAACGCGGCGGGAAATCTCCTGGTTGAATTTATAACTGATAATGACGACATTGAGGTACATCTTCCACAAGAACCCACCTTTTGGTATCGATCAGGGCACTTTCACCCTGAGATTTTGGACATCGTACTCACAAAAAATGCGACACTCTTAAACAACTTTACTGTGTATCACAGCCTGGACCCAGACCATCTTCCTGTGCATTTCAACACACAGGGTGGTATTTCAGCCGGTGTCTCTGGCCCTCGAAGAAGAGCTGAGACCGACTGGAATAAGTTCACCATCAAAATGCACGGGATGGCGCAACCCAGACTGTCATACTATAGCGAGGCAGATATAGATGTCGCCATTGAAAACTTCACTGCCTCGCTACACACAGCCAAGAGAAGCGCTACCACTTACACCACAAGACCACCCGGTTTTTGCACGTACCCCAAGGTAGAGCAAGTCATTGCGCGGAAACGGCGCTTGACAAAACTGTGGCGGTACACCCGTCAGCCTGAATACAAAATGCTAGCAAAATGGCTACGCAACATCATTCGGCATCAAATTAAAATCAATAAAACTGAACAGTGGGAAAACAAAATTCTGAGTACCACCCATTTGGACTCTTCTTTGTGGAAATTACTCAAGGCTTTCAAAGTTTCCACGAGCGTCAACTCCGCAACTGAGGCGCTGCACACTCAAAGCGGCTTGCACTTCTCCGAAGAGGAGAAAGCCGAGGTCTTCGCTGACTGTCTCCAAGACAGATTCACCTCAAACCCAGTGACCAACTGTGAAATTGAACGGGAGGTCCAGACATGGGTACAAACCTGGGTGGCGCGGAAGCAAGAGCAACAACTACCCACCATAACACCGCAGGAAGTTTTCAAGCTCATTAGGAAATTGCCTAATGGGAAAGCTGCCGGCCCAGACAAAGTGACTAATGAGGAACTTAAGCATCTCCCAAGAAAAGCCCTGCTGCAACTAGCAAAGATATTTAACGCCCGTTTGCAGCAAGGCTATTTCCCGTCTACTTGGAAACGAGCCAAGGTTATCATGCTCCCAAAGCAAGGGAAAAGCACCAGAGAACTGCAAAACTACCGCCCCATTAGTCTTTTGTCTACTATTGGTAAATTGCTTGAAAAATGTATTCTTTCTCGGCTACAAAAACAGGTCTCGGCAACACATGAACTCTTAAATTAACAGTTTGGCTTTAGAAAAGGACATTCCACTGAACTACAACTCCTCAGACTAACTGATGACGTAACAGAGCAATTTAACAATGGGGCTTCAACATTGGTGCTATTCCTGGCCGCATTTGACCGGTGCTGGCACAATGGCCTCATTTACAAACTGCACCACAATTTCCCGGCTCTTCAAAATTATCTATACTTGCTGCACAGTTTTCTAGAAAAACGGCAGTTTTACGTCCAAGTGGGCCGCTCCTCCTCTCGAGAGCGAGTGATGCGGGCTGGCGTCCCACAAGGGGCAATAATGTCCCCCTTTCTGTACATATTATTCACTAAGGACTACTCAGTGGACGCCAGGTGCAAGGTCGCCATGTATGCTGACGACACTGCAATATACAACCACCATAGAAATCCACGTTTCGGCCTTGCAGAAATGCAACGTTATGTAAACAACTTCCTCTCATGGCAACATGACTGGAAAATCAAAATTAATCCGGACAAATGACAGCTGATTCATTTCTCCAAGCGGCGTCACACTTTGGCAATGGACCTAACGGTCGGTGATCCAATATTGCACTGCCGTCAGCAGGTTAAACACTTAGGGGTTACCTTGGACCGCACAATGTGTTGGTCCACCCACATAAAAAATAGCACCAACAAAGGCAGACAGCGGTTAAAGTTGTGCACCCCCATCTTCCGTTGTAAACAGTTGCGACTGAAGTCAAAACTGATACTATATAGGTCATTTATTCTCTCGGTGGTCCTGTACGCATGTGTGGCCTGGGCTAATGCCTCCAAAACTGCCCTGAAACAACTCCAAACCCTCCAAAACCTCTTCCTCAGAATAATCCTGTCTGCTCCACTCCAAACTCTACACCTTGAAACCCGGATCCCATTCATCCCGGAGGCAATAGAAAAAGGAGCAATGGCGGCATGGACGCGCATTAGAAACCACGAGAATGACGTGATCGCCAACATCGGCAAAGGCGAGCCGAAGCACCGCAAGCATACTAGGATCAAAATGTTCTAGAAGCGGCTCGGCTCGTCGACTAATGCGCGTCCATGCAACCTCGTTCCTAGGCCACATACATGTTCCGGCAGAGGCCCTCGCCTCGGAAAATACTCAGGAGCTGCCACCGTGGGACAGTGTACATAGTGTAAATAGTGCAGTGCGCGAGCTGGGACGCATATTTCTGGTGTGCCCAGTGAAGATGTGTGTGTGTGTGTATGTGAGTGTGTGCGTGGGTGAATGGGTGCGTGTATGTGTCTGTAAATAATGTAAATATGTACATATGTATATAAAACAAGGACAGAACAGAACTCAAAAAAGACAAAAGTAAAACTGTTCTCGGTGACCTAATGATGGTCACTTTATGGGTTTTTGTACATACCACAAAAAAGATGTAATTATGAACAAAGCCAACTGTATATATATGTGAATTATAGCCTGTAAGCCGGGCCCAATGTACCGGCACCAGGCCAATACTTTGTAATAAAAATAACTTGTAACTTGTAAGTCTTTAGGCTTGAAGTGCGGAGAACGCACTGCTGGCACGAATAGTGCTCAGCTATCCGCTGTAATTAACATAGAGAACTTCCGATAAACTGGGTAACTTTCTCTCGTATATCTCGTTCCGACAGGCTCGGTTACTCATTGGCCACTGACATTTATCGCATGGTTACCTACTTAAACGGGACCCTGCTTCTCTTTTTCCGCTGTGCGATAACCTTTTGTCAGTCCGTCACGTACTGCTAGACTGCGCACTTTTGAAACTCTCTACAGCTGCCCACCAGTCTTGCAGAGGTCCTGGCGGACGATAAACAAGCGGTCGGAAAGATTTTGAAGCTTTCAGCAGAGATAAAGATGAACTTGTGGATTTAAAACTTTAGGTATCACATTTTATACTTTTTTGACATCTTTGTAACTTTTTGTTTTAATTCTGGGTTTTGCCTCACTGTTTTGTATATTTATGTATATTTACTTACTTTCGTTTTTACTAGTAGTTTTATTTTATACTGAAGCTTATATCTGGCTTTTGTAATGAACTGTCTTTTAAGGGCGCTGATGACCAAGTAGTTGAGCACCCTTAAGCCTACATCTCTCTCTCTCTCTCTGTCTGTCTCTCTCTCTCTCTCTCTCTCTCTCTCTCTCTCGTGTGTGAAAAATATATGGATTTTGCTAATATTAAATTTCCCTAATATTTTCTGAGAAATGCCGGGTTATTGTGGCGATAATTTCTTGATAGATGGATCAGGCATCTGTGTGTTATTTGTTATGCACATGAAATAATGTGCGTTGTGGATTGTCTTTCCCTGTAGGTAGTTCGATTCTGATTTGGTTTTGAACCGATTGCTCTCAGAATCTTATTAGGAACAATTTCGTAAACGAGCCAGAGGTTTTCTCACCCCGTTATGGTATACGTCTGCTGCCCGCTTTCTAAGGCTTTCTCCATTACGTACATTGGCAATTTGTATGATATCGTTTTTATTTGTAGTATCCTTCGATCTCTCTGAGGAGTCGTTTCGGATTGTCATCATGGTCAACAACTTCAAAGGTTGCGAACTACAATCTGTGACGTCAGTACTGGAAATAAACTGTATTGCTAGGAAAACGTTGTGTGTATGTTTTGGTTTATGTTTTTGTTCTCAGGATACATTTTGTAAGTCTGTGACGATCCGTAATTGCTATACATTTCCTGCTCATTATTTAGTACATCATTGTCATTGCTCACAATGTTATGCACATTTTTATATACGATAAACATGAAATGTGTCCACAACTTCTTAGATTGAGTAGCTTTTCTGTGATTTGTTTGAATTATTTATCAACCTCTTATTCAGTTGCTTTGGTTATCTGCTACTTTAGTAACCATCTCTTGTTGGGCACACATTTCAGTTCCGATAGTATCAAAACTGTTCCTGACAGTTGCTTAATTCATTGCCAGCTATATTATCACAATTATATTTTAACTTTTAAATCACATTATTTGCAGAATTGTGGTACAATTTTCTCTAATTTCATTAATTTCACTCTTCAACACGTCTTTTAGTTTACTGATGGTTTCTTTCTGAAATTTAATTTGCTCAAATCTTAATCTTTCTACTTTACCATTTACATCAGCTCTCACTGACTCTGCTTGTGATTGGTATCAGTAACAACCTGATCTTGTTTCCTGTGAGCTATATATTTCACTCTGATCACTGACTAATTTGTTTTACTTTTCAGTGATTTTCTTTGCACATTCGTTTGGTTCCATAGCTAGTTTATCCTGCATTTCTATAGTTTTCTCTTGTTTTTCCACTAATATCCCTAGCTAATTTGTCCTGCTTTTCTGTAATGTCCAGTTTCATCTGTCTCAGTAATGTATTTATGCTCAGATGCTCCAGTTCAGCGCTATCCTAATCTTTTCAGTTCTGTAAAAGACCTGCACCTTATTCTATCTCCCTACTCATTGTCTTTGTTTTTGTCCGACTATTGTTTCTCAGATAAATGCTATAATTAAATTTTACCTTATAGATTTCTAGAAGATATACAGGTTTCAAACTTTGACTGTATTAGAAGTTTTATCTTGGAACCTATGAAGTCCTAGATGTTACTCAGTTCTTCAGTCTTGTCTACTTTCGTTGCAGAATCTGGGTAATGTTGTAGGTCCCGCGTTCTTATGGTGATCCCAGGTTTCAGTTGTGTTTGATGTTCTGGATGTAGGTACTTGAATTTCTAGATCTTCTAGAGGATTATTTATATCTTCTATCTGCTTTTTCCAAGTCTATTCGTGCTCCACACATGTTTGCGTTATTTATTTAATATATTAAGCCTATATGTGTATGTTCTAATATTATGTTAGTTTGTTGCACTTCATGAGCCATTTATGTAATTTATGTGATTGTGTATCGGATATTTTGTTTATTTTGCTGTCGTACTGGTTAGCTTTGGAGTATGAGAATCGTGACATGGGATTTGGGCATCAAGGTTATTTGGGTTATGCTACTTGAATGGTAACTCAGGTTAAAGTTTCAACTCTAGTTTCATTTATTCAATAAATTCAAATACAATTCTGTCACGTTTACATCAATATATAAAGATATATAGGAAGCTATACAGCAAGGTTATTTGTGCTTTCAGTCATGTAAATTAACATACAAGTATGCTTATATTTCTTACATTATTTTACTTATTGTTTCCTTGGAACAAAATCTCAAGATATCACAGCTATTTTATTCTTATACACGCGTTTCTTGTTTAACTAAAGTGTAATCATTGTCATATTTAGGTGACACTGCATGCTCGAAGTAATTTTGGTTAATTTATATTTCTGTGTTATGATTTACTAGTTAGTTAATATGCTCTACCTTATTAATTGGAAGTTATTATTATTATTATTATTATTATTATTATTATTATTATTATTATTATTATTATTATTATTATTATTATTATTATTATTATTATTATTTATATTATTATTATTATTATTATTATTATTATTATTATTATTATTATTATTATTATTATTATTATTATTATTATTATTATTATTATTATTATTATTATTATTATTATTATTAAAGTGGTGGTTGGTAAAATTCAGGTACTTCTCCAAAATACAATTTATCCAACTTTTTGCAATTTGTGGGCTGTAGATTAATTAGTTACATTCGGGGTTTTATTGGCCCAAAATATTTTCTTTTTGTTTATGTTACTTTCTATTCAACTCTACCACTTTCAAATTAAACTTTCATACGAAGTGTTTGGTACTTTCACCTATCTCCTACAATATTAACCATTTATGACTTCCCTCTGCTTCTCAACCAATCAATTTTCTGTATTGAAGAAAGTAATAAATTGTCCATCTAAACTTTTCTAATGTTCCTCTGATTTTCTCAAAAGTGGCTCTTAAAAATGTGGTGTTTATTAAAACATCATATATTTAAGATATTTATAGCAAAAAAATAAGATATGTATCTTGAACTTTTTGTTAACAGCTTGTACAAATCTCTTAGTTCGAAAGAAATTTAATTTCACTTTGTGTAACTGGTAAATATTAAAGACTTAGATTAAAACGCACTTAACAAAAGGTGTAGATCTGTAAAAACACCCAGATTACTTCAATGGCACAACGAAATGTGCAGTGAAATATTTATGCAAAGATTTACGTTGCTTAACATGTAGTAAACAGAGACATAATCTTCGTAATAATATATTGTAGAAGTTATATAAATATAAACGTAACTGAGTAGGTGTATTGCGAATGTAACACATAACATTTTTATCAAAAAATACTTACAGAAAGTATCACATTATTACTGCACACATAGAGAGATTCTAAAAACTCTATATGCTGAAGAGAAAAAATGTGGATTCCTGCCATGTGAGCATTGCTGTTAAGAACTTTACTCTTGGTTGCACTGAGCTCCTTCTCCTACTATGCAGGTAAAGCATGCATTTACTTCCGGTTCACATCTCCCTGTTTCCTCATCATACGGCATCTGCATTTCTAATGATTGTACCTAATATGCAAATAGGTTGCAATGTGTTTCCTCTCACGGACCTGTGTTTAGGCGAAGAAGATATTCTGTAGAACAAGACCGTGTTATGTACCTTCTTGGTCAAACAGGATGTTTAGGTAAGCGCTTATTCCTTCCCAAGAAGCGCATGGCTTACATGCGAATTATTTGTTATTTTCTACTTCTGCCAATAATAAGTGTATTTCCCATGTTTCCTATACATTTTTCCCATTTACACAACCTCTGGAGCTGGAAGTATGATGCAGAGGATGCTTTTACTAGCAATAGGAGACAATCTCAATAAGTGTTCAGTTTTTGAGTAATGATATTCATGGAGGCACATGCTCGCATATGCTCTTACACACAACTACAATCAGGGACACATAGATCTCCAATACTTTCTTTAATCTTAGAGTCTAAATTTGCTGTGAAATTCTGATACATTCTCGTGCTTTAGCTAAGTGGTACACAAAGTAAGAATCAAAGGAATTATAATTATTGTTATTGTGTATTATTACTATTATCATTATTATTAGTTTTTTTCGTGAATTAAAGTGTTCATTTTATGAAAAAGTTTGATTTATACTGTAAAAATGTGTTACTCGGATAAACAAATATACTTACATATTGCACGTCAAAATATCAACGCTTTATTTTATTTACATTTTTGTTTCTTTCACTGAATTACGTAATACTAAAGCTTATTTATCAAATACTTGCTTTGTTTCAGTTTAGCTCATAATCTAAGAGTGAAAGTTCATGTGAATAGAGAAAGAAAAGGGAGCAGGAGGGAAATGTCACAAGAAAGAAATAGGACAAACAGTAATGCAAAAATTAATGCAATTAATAGAGAATGTGAGTGGAGCCGCGGCTTAAACTAGTAATGATATACATTTTTTAAAGATGCTCTTAAATGTCCACTTCCCCTCCAGACGTCGAGCTGTCAACATCAACATGGGAAAGAATCGCGCAAAGAAGAGGACTACATTGGCAACTCCTGCTACACCCGTAGCCAAGAAGCTGAGAAACAACACCGCTGCAGCTGGGTCGCCGAGCCCGGCGGGCTCCGAGGAGACAGTACCTCCATACAGATTTTTATTATTTATTATTTAGTACCTCCATCGCCTGTGGTCGCCGCATCTATAGTCCGCGGCACTTTTAGTGTCGTGGTTGTTGGCGTCCCTGGACACCTCACGACGCAGCTTGTCCTGGGCTACGTCACCAAGCTGTGGCCTTCAGTCTCAAAGGCTACACGGATACAGTCCAGGAACAAGGGCCACAACAACGCTGCCCTGGAGCTCCTCGGCGAGTCCCTCCGGATAGAGCCCAGCCAGAACGACTGAACTCCACCGTGTCGACGCTGCTACCTCTATGGCCACACGGCCGCAAGCTGCACCGCAACGCCGAGGTTCCACTACTGTGGTGCCCCCAACACCAATTGCCTCCAGCATGACCTCACACGACGACGCCACTTCTGCGCTTCTTGCTGGGGGCATGACCACTATATCGGGCAAGCTTGCTGCCCGATGCATCCGTGGCAACACAACGCAGCACCATAGCAGAGGGCCGCGGTCGACACCAGCCAGCGCCAGGCCCGCCTGCCGCAAGGCAGTTTACACCAGAGTCCGCCTACAGCCAAACCGGTAATCGCCGGACCGGACAACGCCTCTGTTCCCGTAATCCTCCAAAAGCTGGAGGATTTACAGGCAGAGTTAATTACCGTCACTGCTACATAAGATCGCCACCCTGAAGGAGGAGATGTCAGAATTCAGGGAATGCTTACAGACAACCACGAAGTGCCCAATACCTAAAGCACTCCGTTCCAAACAAGTACGACGTGAACCGCACCGAGAAGGCTCTCGAGCGGAAGATGGAAGATAACCACCTGTCGCCCCAAAGGCTCGTAAGGGGAGAGGTGGCAGCTCTCCTGACGACGCTGAAGGGGCGGCCTCCGTCGGACGACATGCCCTTCCATCACGGGTACACTACGGCGCTTGCACCAACACAAGGTCGTGGACGACGGAAGCAGCACTGACTCCAAGAACTTCTTCGAACCTACACCACCTACTTCCTTCACTATCGCCTTAAATTTCCAAGGGCGTAAACAGGGCCATTCTCACCTGGCTTAGGCCCAAGTGGCCGGCCGATATACCATCACCCTGAATCCCGCAGGTGCTTTACGCGGAACTGCCGGATATCCTTCCCTGAATTCTCCTCGGTGGAGGGTTTTTAGTGGAGTAGTACCTTCAGGTGAAGCCCACAGTCCCCCTCTGTGCCATTCCCGCGCTTGGAGCTCCGTAAATGTGTTTTTTACTCCACTTAAATAAATAAAAAATAAATAAATAAATAAATAAATAAATAAATAAATAAATAAATAAATAAATAAATAAATAAATAAATAAATAAATAAATAAATAAATAAATAAATAAATAAATAAATAAATAAATAAATAAATAAATAAATAAATAAATAAATAAATAAATAAATAAATAAATAAATAAATAAATAAATAAATAAATAAATAAATAAATAAATAAATAAATAAATAAATAAATAAATAAATAAATAAATAAATAAATAAATAAATAAATAAATAAATAAATAAATAAATAAATAAATAAATAAATAAATAAATAAATAAATAAATAAATAAATAAATAAATAAATAAATAAATAAATAAATAAATAAATAAATAAATAAATAAATAAATAAATAAATAAATAAATAAATAAATAAATAAATAAATAAATAAATAAATAAATAAATAAATAAATAAATAAATAAATAAATAAATAAATAAATAAATAAAATAAATGCCTTTAAGCTAATTCCAAGAAAAACCTCCTGGAAGTGATGGAAGCGAAATATAGGAGGGCCCAAACTGTTATGCGGCAACAAATGGCTGCAGTGAAATAGTAATTATGATTATTGATTATATCATTAAACAGAAATAAAATGGCAAAATAATAATGCAGATATACGTATACTGCTATAAAGGGAGAAAATGTGTGTGTGAGTGTGTGTATGTGTGTGTGTGTGTGTGTGTGTGCGTGTGTGTGTGTGTGGGGCGGGGGGGGGGGGGGGAGTGAGAGAACGGGAAAGAGTCTGTTTATGTGTGTATATATGTGCTGGTGAATATTTGCGCGCGCGGGCGTTCTAATCTTGGAAACCGCTCAAACATTTTGTTGATCCTTTTCACAACTGAAAAAAGTTACTCTTCCGGATGGACACAAACTATAAGGCTATTTTCAAATACTTGAAAGCTGGAAGGGGGCTCATATTCAAGCCATCCAATATATAAGCCCCTTCCGTTGAATATGAATATCAAGAGTACTTTTTGCACTCAGTTCCGAAAATAGCAGGTTGGTAATATTTTTAACTTAAAGAGTAAAGTAGGGAGGATTCACATCTCGTAGTCATGTCACCAAATCACCCTCTAATTGCGTGAACTTAGTTATCACGGAACTTGGGTTTTAGAATTTAATAAAAATGATAAGGTACCCTAAACATTGGAAAGCTTACGCTACCCTTTCTTTTAATCCTTATTTCAGCTGCTAATGTACAAATGAGCATTCATTGGCGTATCTAAAAAAAAAAAAAAAAAAAAAAAAAAAAAAAAATTGAGTACATTCACCATTGTATCCAAAGACGATAGCTTGCGCTCTGGAAATAGAGTTTGGCTGAGGGGAGGCGCTGCGGCCGGCTGGCCGCCCACTACTGAGACAGATTCATCAGTAGAACCTAGATCGGTTGTGCATACTCTCTGGCGACCTGGAACTCAGTCAGGCTGAAGAACTGTATGCATCTGTTAGGGACCCACCGTAGTAGCTCTACCTGTGATGCGTTCAGGCCGCCTGTAGAGTAGTGTCAAATTATCCTTCCTGCTGGCGTCTGACGCATAAATAACCCTTCGGTTGGCGTGCCGGAATCCCCTCATGGAAGGCAAGACAAGACTATAGAGCGTCATAAAAATCATAGATCATTTGCAACTTTCAAAACGCAGCCAAGGGTATTTACTGCTACATAATATTTTAAATGATTTAAAACCACTCTTACTCTTTATTTCTAGCTCCTTTATAAACTAAAAGTTACTGTTTTGTATTATCATTGATGTACCTGAGCTATAGGACTTTACGAACAAATTATAGGTTGCATTACAACATCAATCTTACTATATACAAATTCAAACCAATTGATAAATCTGGAAAAACCTTAAGTTATAGTCATGAGCGAGAATTGTGCCTAAGCTACGTCTATCCACATTTTCAACCACTTGCTTACAGAATACAGAGGTGCAATATCAGACAAGGCCGTTACTTTGCACAGTCTGATTTTTAAATGAAGGTACATGACAGCCATCAGCTTATCGATCAGCTGCAATGTTGGCAAGAAGAAGGTATAAGCAAGTTGGGCATATCCTCGCAATATCGGAATATAGAGAAAACCATTCCAGTTTACCTTACGTCGGCAAAAACATACAGATGTAATCTGTATTAAGCTACTTTAAGAACAAAAGTAGCTTGTTCTTAATATGAATTTACTGCGTTGTCGTATCTACAAAGGTGTGGTTCTGGGTAGCTATTTTACAGTAGAACCTATTTATATATTATACAGATCAAGATCATATGTTAAAACTGAATATTACACCTTAATACATGCATTTGTGGGTAGGGCATACCTATTATACTATACTATTCAGTTCAAGTTCTTGTTCTGCATTTCTCTTAAAATCAAAGCTCTTAGGTTCATAATATCCGGTTTGTATAATATCAGTTTTTTCTTTCTTATTTTTTGAACCCAAATCCATGATCATGGACGAGTTTGTTGGAAGAGCTAAGGCTTTCCTCAAAAAGCTCTGCTTCTTTAAGAGAAGAAAGAAACTTGATGTGGTAGAATGCTCTTTTCGGTTGTAATAGCTATAGATGCGCCTTCGTATGGTAAGTGATTGAAAACTGCTCAGTTACGTGAGTAGAGATGCTCTTGGTCGCTGCTTCCCAGGAGCTAAACTTCGCGATAGACCTGGCTGTAGCTAATTCTCTTTAGAGATTCTAGAAACGGTCACTTCACTTATTTTAAGAGCACTTGTAGTCCTTTTCCTCACTCGGCTGAAAGGAATAACAGGTACATTGTGAAGGAGCCTATTCTTCTCTTTCTGTCCGGAGAATTCCCTAGGAGAACATCGTCTAGCTTGGCTGTGCAATGTAACACCCTGACCAGAAGTTGCACTTTGTCTTGGGCAATAAATCCACGTTTACCTCATCTTCACCAAGTCTTGCTTCCATAACTACATATTTAAGATTTAACAAAGTAGGCTAACAACACATAACGCAACCGAATGCCCAAGCAAGCTCGGTTTCCCGCACACAACAGTACAGGATTCACCAGTGTAACCAATGTGGCAACATTTGCTTACGTTTTCATAGCAACGGTCTTCCCCTTCACCACCCCTGGTTAACCTTTGTCATGTATCTTCTTTTAAACATCAGACTATAATCATTAGTTAAAACAAAATGATAATATGTATGAAGAATACCAAGCAGAGTTTCACATAGACTATCGATACAAAAAGATGGAAGTCCTAAAAGTGCCAAACGTGACTTATAGTGTGTGTCCAATTCGTTACTAAAAATCTGTTGTGTTATATTTACATGAAAAAAAATTCTTACAAATCCTTGTTTTATCTATTTCATGTTCATCAAGACAAACATTTCAATGCATATTTCCTTGAGCGCACACTGGGTAATGGGGAACAGTTGGATTAAGCGATAGTCAACGCTTTTTGAGAGCAGGTCACTCTGTGATGGCTTTGAAATTTAGTTCTGTTTGCATGGTCAGGAGAAATAAGCGAATGACAATTTCCCATTTTCGAAAGGTTTGAAAATGCAAAGCAAGGAATATCTTGGAAGGTATTAACTCCATAATAAATAATTATTTATAAATAAACAAGTAAAAATATTTTGACATATATTGTGATACCTAAATAACAAGACCTACATTTTTGGGGTAGTGAAACTTTTTCTCTTATGCAATTATGCAATTTTTGAAAAATGTTCCATAATATAGAGCTTAGTTTGGGATAGAATTTTCATGAACATTTTGGTGTTGCATCCTTATAAGATACTGGATGTAATACCAAGTTTGGTATCTGCCCAAGTGTTCATCTTTAAGTTATGTTATTCATAGTCACACACACACACACACACACACACACACACACACACACACACACACACACACACACACAAACACACACACAAATACACAGACGGATGTAGACACAAAAAAGCGCACACCATTGCACTTTTTTCTAAAATAATCCTTTTTCATTTGGATACAGGGAATCTCAAAACATATATTTTCGGTGAAACCGTGGTATACAATCTTTGGTTGGAATATCACTTACTATATGTAGGTAGTTGACGAAGCTTCCCTCAGCGTCTATTGGGTTTTAGAACCGTCGACCACCTCCCGAAGGTAAATTGGTGCCATGTCTCATTGTTCTTGCTGCCTGAGGTTCAGTCATGCGCTTCTGTCGCTGCAGTAAGCATGGTGCAACACATATTATCTGTGGAACAAGTGTGTTTATTTGCAAAGTGTACCTTAAAAACAGTGGCGGCTCGCAGTCAAAATTTTAGGGTAGGCAAAGTGTAACAGTAACAACAAAAAACAACAACAACAATAATAATAATGATGATAATAATAATAATAATTAATAATAATAATTAATAATTAATAATAATAATAATTAATAATAATAAATAAATAATAATAAATAATAATAATAATTAATAATAATAAATAATAGTAATAATAATAATAACAATAATAATAACAACAACAATAATAATAATAATAATAATAATAATAATAATAATAATAATAATAATAATAATAATAATAATAATAATAATAATAATAATAATAATAATAATAATAATAATAATAATAATAATAATAATAATAATAATAATAATAATAATAATAATAATAATAATAATAATAATAATAATAATAATAATAATAATAATAATAATAATAATAATAATAATAATAATAATAATAATAATAATAATAATAATAATAATAATAATAAACCCCGTTTATCCGAAATATAGGGGGCGAAGTCATTGCGGATAACGCAAACAATATATTGTTTGGTTGTTTAATAAGAGCAGAGTGAATGAGTGTGACTTACGGACGAATTACCGCCAAAACTAAAATCACGAGTATCAGCAGACTTTTTTCCAGGGGGGGGGGCCACATGTTGGAAATTTGCAATCATATAATATTAAATCATTATTTTACCGTCAAAATTTATAGTATTTGTTGCAGATAACCGTATTAATTTGTGCTAAACAAAAATTGTTCTTTACATCAAAATTAAAATAATAGTTTAAAAGTCAGTAACTGACTGCACATTAAGTTCACCAACTTCCAAGGGGGAGCCGTGGCCCCCCTTGCCCCCGTTTCGCGACGCCCATGACTAAAATAGATTAAGAAATTGAAACATTGTCTGACTGCAGCTTTGTGTTAAATAGCTAAAACACTTCTCTTTTCATTGTCAGTGCGCCGCGAAAGCGAAATTTGTAATAGTTCACTAATTAAGTCGGTCATACTGGTATTACACAGAGATAACGACAGATTCAGATCTCTGAGATCTTCGTTCGTGGAGTATGGCTGTTCGGAAAATATCGCATAAATTCGGATTTGGCCCGGCAAGTGTTCGGACTGCTGGCAGACGCGTCTACGCATGCTCGGAGTGCATATACAGACCGAATGTTTCCTTATCCCTGTTCAAGGGCCTCGTACTGAGGAAATGGGGCCGGGCAGGCAGAGGTTAAGCTAGCCTGCTCTCCACTACCCAGGTTCCATGCGTATCATTTCTGCCGCGCGTTTCAAACACGCAGCGCAGTTTTGATGAATCGGAATTGAGATTAAAGGATTTGACCATGCGCTGGTCATTATAACCGAGAAAACTTTTCTTGAACTGCAATTTAGGGGAAAGTGACGGTTCAAATGATAAAATGCAGAATCATAGTTAAACATTATTTGTTGATGTATTACGATAGGGTAGGCAATGCCTACCCTGCCTACCCTGAGGAGCCGCGCCTGCTTAAAAATAATTTGGTCACGTGTGCAGAATGAGTTTGTTGAAAGGTTTCCAAACTCTATACTGAAAGAAAAACTACACTTGCAATTGTAAATAAAATTTGAAGCTTGGGATTCGGTGTCAGATGGCAAACATTTTAAATCAGTTTTACCAGAAAATAAACTGAAATATGAAATAGCTGCCCGTTTAGAGTGATTGTCTCCAAAATTACCAAACAAATTAGCTCAATAAGTAGGTCTCCCCGTCTTCTGTGAGAAGGGCTACACGTCTGTCATAGCTGAAATCCTTTCGCTACACACGAGTGCAAGCATCGAAACAAAACTATCCCTGCAAGCGAGTGAGTCGCTGCAATTGTTTTTTACGATCTGTAGGAACTGGTTTTATTGGTCCAGAGTTTTTGTTTTTCTTCAATTAATCTTAGGCGTTAGAAAAACCAGGCGCCATTGCATGCAACACCTGTCGCCCAAATATGGTAGTGTGGTGTTCGATAAATGTTAGAAGAATAATAGGGCCATTTTGTTTAAAGAAAATTTTGGTGCAAATGATATCGAAGACTAATTCTAAAACCGATCGCTTGACAGAAGAAGAAAAATATTATGGTTGGTTCTGCTCCAGCACGTGCGTTCATCAAATGAAATAAAGGGATGTTTCATGATAGAATTACAAGTGTTAATTTGTGTCCCTCGTGATACTCCGACCTAGGCAGTTGCGATTTATATTCATGGATTCTTTGAAAGACAGTGCACCGTACTAACCTTTCTTCATAACAGCAAATTACTGATAACATCGTGCAAGAATTCACAAGATTCTTACTGTTGAACTTAGGAGAGTGAGCGATAGCATTTTTACGAGTAAGTTTCTATTTGGGAGCAGAAAATCAACATTTTCAACATCCACGATAAGGTAAACACTCGAATCGCTTCTCCGGCGACTGTGGGTTCTCCTGTGCAGTGGAGAGAGCTCAGTATGGGTTACCATATATTATAATGACCCTGACCCAATAGATGTGTATGTTTCGAACCACAAATTGGGCTAGAACATTTTGCCAGCAGTGATAGATTATTTTGAGATAAAAGAAAATTATTTCTATCTGAAGCTTTCAGATGGTATGCAGAGTACTTTGTTTCTTTCCTGTGGTGCCAACGTATTATGTAAATAGGACACCTGGCCTCATTAAAAAAAAAAAAAAAAAAAAAAAAAAAAAAAAAAAAAAAAAAAAAAAAAAAACTACCTCGGTCAATCAGTTATATAAATGGAAGAAGGAAATCAGGTATAGCGATTGTAACACTTCAGTGTTACTGTTTTCTTCCTTGAAACATCGCAATCCGTTTCGCACATTTTGGAATACTATACTCTATTGCTTTGAGTTCCTTCTGGATTAAATACAATTTCTTTACTAGAAATAATGAAATTTCAACAAACTGGACTTTATCTTCCATGAACGTATAATCAATCCAGCATTTCAAGTCAAGTAAAACCAAAACCTCTTTAATATGTTCTAAATGTTCCTCAAGGTCTTAAAAATATATGCAGAATCATTTAATTAGTGGTGTAAATATTTAAACTTCTTAACTTCAACGAGTTTATTAAGAAAAAAGTAAATACTTGTCTAAACGTAGCTAAACCAAAAGGTAAGTAACTGAATTAATACAAATTATAATCTATGTACCTCTTAAATTCCACGTACAATTATTGTATTTAGTAATGCACGTGTTTAAATCAAGAATAGTAAAATAATTGGCATTTACGAAGAGAGAACAACTTGATATAAACTTATATTGCTATATAGTATCCGACAGTTGACCATCCTAACGTCGGATTTGCTTTTGGTACCGCACTGGAATAATTACGGCGTATAATCCACTTCCTGCTTTAGCAATTTTATTCTCTGAGGACGTAACGTGTATTGTACTAGTCTTACTGGTTTAGTATTCCCTGAACGTATATAGCGATTGATTAAATGAGTTCGTCCAAATATACATTATTTATACGTCAATACATCTGTAAATTCACAAACCATGTTATGTAACCTTACTTTTGATTTAAATTGGCAAGGTCAATAATGTGACATTAATTTGAATCTTGATTGACATACTTGAATACTAAATTCATTTGCAATGTCCTCCCCAATGGCACATAATCCAACAATTACAATGGAATGAGTGTGTTTGGTGGAAACGCAAATGAAACATTTGGGTTTGTATTATCTAATGCAATTCTAAATTTAGCAATAAACAGCGTACTCTCTGTTGTGGAACGATAAATCTGAAATGAGGCAAATGTCAATGTTTCAGAGAAAATTTAATATCTTTAGTGACATATTAAGTTTACTCCAAACCGCTAATGGTTCAGTAAACGCACGCACCTGACAGCAATAGGGAAATGCAAAGGACATAGACTCTCAACTGAGCATTAGCTAGAGAATCAGCCTCTATCAATCAAAGCAATTATCTCATATATGCTGCATCTCAACATACACACAAGTTAATAACATAGAGTTTATTCTTGTTGTTCTATTTTCAAGTCTAGGTTGTTTATTTTTCATTTTCTTTTCTTTATTAATAGTTTTTCCACTCTTCAGCGGTTGCTTTTCCGTTCTGCACTAGTTCTTCAATACGTCCTATCATTCCAATGTCCCTCTTCCAATCCTCTTTTCTTCATGGCTTTATCTATACCATCCTTCCAAGTAAGGCATGCCCATCCTCGTTTGTTCCAACCAGAAGCCGATCACTTAATAATTTTCTTTGGTAATGTTTCTTCTGACAGGTTGTTTATAACTCCCAAATAAATTAATGTCCAAATTGGTTGGATTTGGTTTAAGGGCGCTCAACTTCTAGGTCATCAGCGCCCTAAATTAATGTCCAAATTTACTATTTTCCTTCTTTCATAACTCCCTCAAAATATAGTTTGTACACTGTAGTTTTGTTTAAATTGCCCCGGTTTGTTAAAATAGTACCATATCACTTTACATTTAATAATTTAACCATTTTACTTTACATTTTCTATGACTTTAATATTCGCATTTCGTGGAGATAACGAAATCGAATCACTGTTTATTTTAAAAATGAAAAATGTATACCCTTAATAGCATACTTTGTTAATTTTGGCAGTTCTATATTTTAGGGTGTTTAAATTAATAGATAAATAAAAGTTCTGACTATGTACATATTTCAGTATGTGGATAATACATAATAGTATCAGATTCCAAATTAGAATAGGCACGCAAAGCTAAAATACCTCATATAGGTATACTATTCACAAAATCAAATAACACACCCGCAAACTTCTTTATGACTTCTTTAAGGATGACAAGACCCACTTTGATCACTTCTGCACGAAAGCAATGAACGAACCTACGGTCCATAATGGCGCGTAATACTGGTCTGCTATAGAACCTCGAGATGTGGGTGAAACTTTCCAGAAGTGGTCACTAACCTAATGCGCAATCACTTGCTTTACAGTTTTCACTAACTGTAATAACTGTTCATGCGTATCCGCAAGCGTTTCCTTTAAAATATCTAGTAACTTGCCACGGACTTGGCAAATGAATTCTGTTAAAAATAATCTAAAGTAAATTCTCATGGTTTCCTCTGTATCTTTCTTCCGCACACAAGTACCATATGATTACCGATACACGTGTAATTTCTGCACGTGACGCCACTTCCTATAGGTATTTCTTGTTGAAGTTTATCCTGCATACCCCTTAATGCCGGTTATTCTTAAAAAAGGTTTCCACTTATTTTCTTGAAAACAACATATTTTCAAGAAAACCAGTTACCTATGGTGACTGTTTCTTCTTTTGAGTAGAAGACAATACCATTAGCCAAGTTTTATTTAATATTTCTAAGGTCATTTAATGGTAACCTGAATTGTATTAAATGAGAACACCATGTGTTTGAAACATACAATTCTCTATGCATTGACGCAGTAAGAAAAAAAAAAAAATTGATGTGTTTTACTTACCTGACTTTCTCAACCCATTCTTTAATAAGTTATGTGTAAAATACATTATGATTTTGTCTACTTTATGTTAATCAAGATAGACCTTTGTAGAAATGGCCTCATTAGATATTTTCTTATAATTACAATGAGAATATGGGGTTACTTTAGTTTCAAGAGGTTAAATCTTTTAAAAGCTGGTCACGATGTGATAGCTTGTTGTATAACCAGAAGGGGAGTGGAACGAAGTTAACCTTACATGTATGTATTTGAGGTTACATGCCTTTAAAGAGATATCCATTTTTTGTAGTGATTTTTGTCTATTTCTTACGCTTTACCAGTTACACAAAAATCTTAAGAATCAAATGGACCTCAGAGTTTTTTTTTTTTTTTTTTTTTTTTTTTTTTTTTTTTTTTTTTTTTTAGACTTTCAGATAATTCAAGATACACATTTCTTTGTCATGAAAAATCTAAAAATATGGTATTTTAGACCAAATCGCCATTTTGAGAAACTCAAAATTTTATAAACGTTTCAATGTAAGTTGAGGATGGGAAGAATTTTTTTGGAAATCTTCATATCGCACCCTTGGAAACTACGAAACTTAAATTCGAAGTCTGGTAATTAATCAACTTTTGGTTTTTGAGATGTGCACACACACACACACATACACACACACACATACAAACAGACACACAAACTGTTACACGCAGACCTCTTTATAAAAACGCCTTTATTTTGTTTCAGGAAGTCTCAAAACATGTATGCCGGGGAAATATCGGTATCAAACTTTTTAGGTGCATTACAATAGTCCCTCTACTTACTATACATACTAGAGAAAGTAAATATAAAACTTATAAATAATTGAAAATGTTGTAAAACACCATCATTCAGTCTTTCTGCAAATTAAAATGAAGACTTGGCATTGTTTTCTGTTAATTTGACTGCAAGAAGAGGAACTGGAGGAGAATACTTTCTGGTGTAATTCAAAACGTACAGCTTTCATTTAAATAATTTTTATTTATTTAATTAAAAAAGATACATCAGCAAGGTTAAAATGCTCCCTTGAACATTACCTATTCTTTAAACTAACTTAGATGCAATTTTTGAAAATAAAGGTCTGAAAGTTCACATTTTTTATTTTATCCAGAATTTCTTACAATAGGTAAAGGAGGTTCTGCAATCAGTACAAAAATATATCAATACTTCACAACAAACACACGTTCTGAGATCCAATGGACTCCCCAAAAAGAACCCAATTTAAAAAAAAAGTTTTATTTTTCTCTGTGTATTTGTGTAAAGAGATAATTGAAAAATCCAATGTTTGCTCTCACATGGCTTTCTCTACTCTTGTGCAGTCTCCTCACGAAAGTGTAATTTTATATCGACTTTGTGCCAATTGAGATAAAATTTGCAGAAATGTTTTGTTGCATATTTCCTTGTAGATAAAATGTGAATAGGGGAAAACAGTGGATATTAGTCAAATCTTTTTAGACCGGTTCGCTATATGGTAACTTAGAAGTTCCATGTTATTTGCATGGCCTAGGAGATAAAGAAACGGATAACGATTTCCCATTTGAGAAAAGAATAAGTCTTTGAAAACTAGGAAATCTCGGAAATGGTTAGCTTAAAAAAAACGAAAAAACAAACAACAAATCATGTGCTCGAAAGACCCCATAGGTGAAATTTATAAATCTTACAATTTTCTTATAAATATTTTAAAAATTGTCACACACAGTTATTGCTGTATTTTATATTTCATGCAAATACTTTTAATATTTTTTTTAAGAAAACGATTATGTGTAAGTTTAATTATACTAATCAATCAACATGATGCTGAAAAAAATAATGCCATATTATTTAAACAAAATAAAACTGGTACATCCAATGTTATTCACTGCTTTGGTAGCCTTACGAAGCTGTTTAAATCTTTATATACTTATATTTTTAAAACAATTTATCTTTAATGGTCGAATTAATTATGTCATACCCTTCAAAATTCAAAACCGTGGCAAAAGCTGTAATTATGATTCAGTTTATTCCCTGTGAGTTTGTGCAGAATTTTTTAAACAAGATTTTTTATATACAGACAGTTTTCATACGCAAAAGTGTGACAAATCCAAAGTCGAGTAAAATACATTTGAAGTACACACAAGCCATTGGAAGTGTATGTTCTCTTGGGATTTTGAATTGTTAGGCTATTTAAAGCCTTAGCAACTAAAATGCTGTTCGTAATTAAAGCTAAAGGTTCAACATATTTTTTGGGATATAAAAATTAAGTTTTGAACTTTGTGAATATTTTGAACAAATTTTAGTTATGGAGACACTCAATTAAAACATATTTTGACATATTGACTGACATAAGGAACGGAATCTAATCTTCAATACTATGTACATAAACAGCGTTTAAAATATGTAACCATAAATGAGAGATAAAAACGTTTCTAATAAAAGTAGAGAGTTTCTTAAAACATAAAATTTCCGATAAAGCACTTTTATTTGAATTTTAACCATCTACGAGAACTTGCCTTCCGTTGTACTGAATTTTTCAGGACACACTTCTAGAATGTTTTGTTGTTCTTTTTTTTTTTCTATTAGGTCACACCAGTACTGAGAGCATCGAGTGCATGATAAATATAGAGAGGCATTTTATAGAAACTTGCAAAAGTATTGCATTCCACCCAAAAATTTGATGTTGAGATCAATATATGTCTTTGATGCCTTCTAAACCCTAGAAAGAAATTTTTATAAAAAGTCCGTGTGTGTTTATGATCAGCATAAGTAGTAGTCTGTTAAAAACAAACTTAGTATGTATGCGGGCCAAGATTTTAAGACAATTTTGTCACCCCAAACTATGCTTTACATGAACCTTTTTTTCGGAAACAGATTTTCTCAAAAATAATTGTAACACTTAATTGAAATACCATGGATAAGTTTAAGATATTTTCAAAGAAATAAGGTGTATACCTTGAATTTTCTGGGAATGGCCTATGAACTTCTGTTCATTCTGAATGAGTTTTGCATAACTATAAACCGTAACAGACAGACAAGATGCCTCACGAAAAATTTACATGTCGTTAAAGATGTGTCCAATAATGCTCTTTTGTTTTGCGGAGCAACCATATCTCACATATTTATTATTGGTTTGAGTTTTTCATTAGTTATAATTTTTCTTAAATGGGAACTTATTATACATTTTTATTTAATGCATACTATCAGAAAGCACAAAAAGTACGTTTCGAGATTCGCTGACTAAAAGAAAATGTTGCTTTTGAAAAGTGGATTGTGTGTGTGTGGACAGCATAACTTAAAACAAAAGTGGATTAAATACCAAGCTTGATATTACACAGAATGTTTTTAAAAAATTTTGATTTTCTCAAAAATGGCTGTAACATTGTGATTCAGATATTTTCATGATAAATGAAATATTTAAATGTTTAATTTTTAATTTTTTGGCCACAGACTCTGACGTTTTCTTCGTTCTGAATGAGTTTTCCATATCGGGTAAACCCTAAGAGATAGACGATATCACTATATAAAACTGTAAATAACGTAAAGCACATAATTTGTGAAATTCAGTTTTTGTGGAGTTAACATTTTTTGACATATTTCTTGTTATTGGTTTGAATTTGGCAATACTTATAGTTTTCTCAAATAGGAAGTAGTAGTTAATTTCTTTCCCTCCCGGTTCATGCAAAGATGAGAAAGAGAAAGAGAAGAAACCGTCACACAACTACCAGCTCTTGAAAGATTTGACTATCGCTTATGCGTACTCTACTCTCCTATCTCCGTTTTATCTACGAGAACATATGAAACAAAACAATTTTTACAAGTGTTTATCTTGACTAACATGAATTAAAAGAATAAGTGTTTGTGTTAATTTTAGCAAACATGAGTAAAGAAAGCCATCGAGTGTAACACATTAGATTTTTGAAAATAAATATTTGACCGTCGTACTAGTACAATAATTAATAGCAATAATTAATACTATTCATTAGTAGGAATAGTTTGTAGAATCGATGTGAAATAAATTATAAGTTGTGGATAAAATTCATGTGATTGCAGCCCTTCATTCTTTTTAGGATGATATACATAAAATGATATTATACATAAAGGTGTCACCTATTTACATACAAAAAGAATTAGCAGAGTACCAGGTTTTAACAACAGCTGTTATCTGAACAGAAATGGCGGCTTCTTTTCTGAGTGCAGTGAACACGTTTATATATTTTACTCATGCATATGCCTTGTTTTTTGGGGTTTGGAACACAAACAGGTACTACTCACGCTACTCTCCCTTCTTGTACGCCCATTTCTTCCCTCCCTCGTGCTCCCCTTTGTGTCCGTGCTCATCCTCATGCCCGTGATGTTCTTCGTGACCCCCCTCTGCCTTGTGGCCCTTGTGTTCGTCATGGAAGCCGCCCTCCTCGTGGTGTTCATCTTTGCCGTGGTGATCTTCGTGATGACCGGCGTCGTGGTGCCCTCCTTCATGATGACCACCCTTCTTGGAATGGTGTTCTTCGAAGAATTCACCGAACTTGTCGTGGTCACCGCCCTCATGATGCTCGTCGTAGAACTCGTGTTTTTTCTCGTACTCGTCTTTCTTGTGGATGTTGTGTTCACCCTTTGTGGAGTGGCCCTTCTTGTGGTGGCCACCGTCGCCGTACTCAGCGCCCTTCTTGCCTTCCTCGCCGTAGTGGTGCTTCCCCTCGTGACCGCCCTCGTCGTGATGCTCCCTCTTCTTGCCACCCTCGTCCACGTGGTGTCCCTTGTGTCCCTCTTTGTGATGATGCCCTTTCTCTGCCTTCTCGTGACTATGATGTTCCTTGTAGCCTTTATGTCCCTTGTGGCCCTCACTGTGGTGATGTTCCGAGTGATCATTCCCACCTCCTCCCTCCTCGTGGTGCTCGTCACCACCATGCTCGTGATGCTTGTGTCCACTTGCAGAGTGTTTTTGATCAGCGTACTTCAAGGCTAAGGGTTTCCTCAGGACTTTATCATCAGAGTGCTTCACAGGAACAGAATGGTGTTCCACGACCTCAGAGGCACCGCTATCCTCGACTTCTTCTTCCTCCTCTTCTTCCTCTTCTTCTTCCTCTTCTTCCTCCGGCTCCTCCTGGTAAGAAGGTACTGCCTTGCTCTCATGCTGTTCTTCTTCCTCTTCATCGTCTTCTTCTGCTTCTTCCTCGTGGTAAGACTTGTAGTATGGCTTTCTATAGCCTCTGGGTTCTACTATAGCCACTGCCTCATGGTATTGTCTAGCAGACAGAGGAGCTTTTACATGCAGTTCGCGGCCTCTGGTTTCTTCTTCCTCTTCTTCCTCGTCACGAAAATCGTTTAGTTTCTTCTTTTGCTGTTTTCGCTCTTTAGAACGAATCTTGGACGGTTTCTTAGTCTCAAAGTACAACGGTTTTGATCCCCAGTAGTTATATGGATCCTCGTTCTCTTTTTCGGAACCCTCTGTCCGCTGCGCCGGTTGTTGCCTTTGATGGTTTAGCTCAGTTGACTCTTCTTTATAAACCCTCTTGGGCTCATAGTACTGCACCGTCGTAGCTTCCTCCTTATATGTTTGTTTGGGCCGAGTGTACTTTTCGACGGCCACCTCTTCTTCATAAACTTTCTTAGGCCGACGTTGTTTTTTTACTGTGGGTATCTCTTTTTGATAAACTTGCTTGGGACTGTTCTCAACAGTGAGCTGTTCCTTGTTGACCTTCTTGGGGCGACGATGCTTCACCGTGGTCACTTCTTCCTTGTACACCTGCTGAGGACGGTGGTGTTTCCCCACAGTATTCGCTTTACGATATGCAACCTCAGGCGGATGGTGCACGGTAGTGGTGTTCACTATGCCTAAGGGTGTCACAGTAGTCGCTTGTGGCTGGTGCTGGGATTGATTCCTGTGACGTACCTTACGCCTGACGTGCACTATGGCTTCTGCGGTCACAGGTGCCTCCGTCGTCGTGGTGTACTGGAGTTGATTCCTGTGATGTACCTTACCCCTGACACGAAGTACGGCTTCTGCGGTCGGAGGCGCAACCGTCGTCGAGGTGTACGAGAAAGGCACTGGAGATGACACCGAGGTATTGTCCTCCTCGATGGCTTCAGTTCGGTGATTCTTCGCTATGATGGCAGAGCAGGCCGTGAGGCACATTAGGAGATAAACTAACATCACGCCAGGATCCGGACCCATCATCACTACTAGAACAACTGACTGCTGTCTCGCGCAGCATCACCACTATTTATACATAGCCAATAACCTGTGAATTCAACTGTAGCATTGTGCACGCTTTGTGGTTTCTTGCGGAAGAAAACGAAAGCAAAGCAAAGCGACCGATACAACGGAGTGTGTCGCTTTCCCAAGTCAGCAGGTGATTGGCAGAGACGGTTGCAACGGAGCAATAAACTCATTGCTTCCGGCAATTCTCACAATTTAATTAAACTTCACGCTTTTCCAGGAATCACATAAACGTTACAGCCATTATAAATTCATATCAATACTATGACTACTTCATCGTGATTTTACTTTTTCTACTATTTTCCCATAGTAACTACAGGCGGTACTGCATTCCACATAGAAATTCGATATAAAGATTTCACTGGAAACACACATTTTGAAACTCTTTGAAACCATAAATAACCACTTTACTTTATCTACCACCTACACAGTTGGTAAAGAAAATGTACTTCACCCAAAAATGCGATTGGAAAATTTCAACGAAAATACACGCTTTTATACTCCCTAAATCCATAAATAACCATTTTTACTCTCTCTCTCTCTCCCACATACATAGCAGACAGCTAAAAATTCGATATCGCGTATTCACTGGAAATACACGTTTTGAGGCACCCTGAATCCATAAATAATCATTTTACTCTACCACGTACGTAGTAGACGGAGAGTGCATTACATTCCACCTAAAAGTTCGATATCGAGTATTCACTAGAAATGCACGTTTTGAGACTCGCTGAATTCATAAATAAAATTTACACTCTTTAGGAGGTATATAGCATACAGAAGGTACTGCATTCCAGTCAATAATTCGATATTGATATTTCATTAGAAATAAAAATTTTGAGGTTCCCTGAGTTTATAAATAATTTTAATTTCCTGTACAACTTGCATAGTGCATACAGAGGGTATTGTATTCCACTAAAAAATTTGATATCGAGATTGCACTACAAATGCACCTTTTAGGGCCCCTGAATTGTTTTTGGAATAGAGGTGTGTGTGAGAGTGTGTGTGTTTCTGTGTATGTGCATGAGTGTGTGTGTGGACAGCACAAGTTCAGCATATTCCAAGGATGACATGAAGATTTTTCAGAAAATCTCCCCATATCAAAGTACGCTTTACATGGAAAAGTTTTCGGAAATTTTGGTTTTTCAAAAAATGGCTCTAACGATTTTGATAAAATACGTAAGATGGGACAATATCGGATGGAATTTTAATATTTTTTAAGGTAGCTTCGCAAACAATATTCAATTCCGCGACAAAAAGCGCGAGATATTTGAGACGACATTGAAGAATAATCAGATTAAAGAACATGAACCGAAAATATAATATAAGTAACCAGATCCTAACATACAAAACTGTCCACTGTTACACCTGTGATGGGGTAATTTCGTACGCTAATTGACTTTCCATCCGTATTTCTCTCTAATGGGGTAATTTCGAACAAACACAACTTTTCAAAATGTAAACATGTGTAGAAATTCATTTTGCATGTTTACAAAACAAAAATTACTCGTGCTTACAAAATATTTACACTTCAGAAAACATTTGACACATATTTGGAAAATCTTGACATAGATACCTTATGTTTAAGATATTTTTGTATGTTGTGACTTACCAATATTATTGTCATGGATCGGAAGTTCACATTGCCATGTGCAACGTGGTTGTTGTGGGGAAAAAAAAAAAAAAAAAAAAAAAAAAAAAAAAAAAAAAAAAAAAAAAATTGTCAATCTAAAAGAAATGATCAAAAGTACTAATGCGGTATACAAAACCATCACAATGCAAACTTATTGAAAGTTTCAATATCAGTTCTATCACTTAACTTAATTAAAATTTTTAACACCTAGAATTCCGACTACAAACTTCCTAGACTCATAAGTTCAGTATTTCTTAGAACGAAATACGCCAGTACATTCTTCTCCTTAATATCTACGGAGTTTTATGTTATCCATATGCAGAATGAAGTGTATGCCAACTTATATTTATTTTCTGATTTTTCCTAAATAAACTCTCCACAATTACTGTTCCAGACCTATTTGATTTTCACATTATTGGACACGTCGTCTATTACTTTCTCCACAATGAAGTAAAAATCAGATTGCAAGCATTACTGTAAAACAACATGATATGGAGACGCGGATAATACTTTTTACCAACATTACATCCCCATAGTAGCTTATACCTAGCAAACCACCTTATAAAAGTGACATTTATCTTCAACATATACATTTCCACTGATATCTAAATTAATAGATATACGAGTAAAAGCCCATTATCCAGTACATATTTGGTAGGTGCATAACGGAATCTCAGAAACTAAAACGCTTCGTTTTTTCAAACTCTTTGCTCGATCCGCATCAAACATTTGCCAAACTAGTATTGCAATAGGTATATTATTTCATCATAAATGAAATGTATATTTTTAATTTTTTGTGAATAAAATTCTGTGTGATTAACCTCTTGTGTGATAACATTTTGTCTATGTAAAAACACGGGTAAGGAGTTCCCATATGAGACGATTCGAAGTATTAGCAAATTCAAACAACTGACAAGAAACTTCTCGGAAATGGTTCAGTCCACATGAAAAGATAATAAAAATATAATAATATAATAAAAAAATTACTTAAACTGTGTGTTGCAACTAACCTACATGTCTTGTATGGCAACATTTTGTCCTTATGCTTATCAGTTATGCGAAATTCATTCAGAATGAAGAAGATTCCTTAGGACATTCCCAGAAAATATTAGATATACATTTCCTCTGCCGTGAAATATGTTAAACATAGAGCATTTTGGTCAAAAGCGTTGAACGATTACTGAGAAAATAAATTTTTTCAAATATGTTCAATATAAAGTGTCGTCCAGAGCGGGGGGATTTTCTTGAAAATGTTCATTTTGCATCCTTGGTGGGTGCTGAAATTAAATACTAAGTGTGGTATTTAATTAACTTTTTTTCTTATGTGTTCACAGACACACAGGCGGACATTTTCCTAAAAATGCGTTTCTAGATTCAGGGGGTCCCAAAATATGCATTGCCGGTAAACTCTCGGTATTAAATTTTAGGGTGAAATACGATAATTTCGTTACTTACTATGTACTAATACAGAATGTAATATGATAATTAAGCAAAATTGAAGCTATTACCAGTGAAGCAACAGAATCTAAAATAAGAAAAAATTAGAAACTAAAAACTTCATCGGTAACTATGGTAACTTGTTTGTAAGCTTTGAAAATAAGTTGGATACAACTTGAAACATGTCAACTGTGAAATATCTTGCAATATTACTAAGATAAGTGAAGCTTTTTGCTTCTAATTTGTTTTTATTTTAGATGTGATGCGATGTTTTACATTAACAAGGAGCTATGGTCACATTGATATCGCAGATTGAGCTGTGAACTTTTATAGTAAAAATATAGCGAAAAGAAAACTACCTGTGTTCCTATTTGCTAGTATGAAAAAAAGAAAGTTTAATTTCTAATCGGTGACTTAGGTCTGTCTTCCGCTAAACAATCAGCTGCCTGATCCGGATAATAAGCTTGGCCGCAATAGTTAAGTTTCATTTCCTTCCTAGTGATGGACACCTTCAAAAGAGATACAGCTATGTTTATTTTCGATCTACTTTCACCAAAAGAGTTTCAATTGAACTATAAGACCAATGTGACAGAGACCACTTGTAAGAGGTTAAGTAGAGTTTGTGTAGCTGATTTGGACGTTTTGGAACAACTCAGTATTAACATTCAATCGTTTCATATGGCTCCTTGTATCTTGTAAATAGTCAAGTGAATAGTTCTCACATTTCCTATCCTGAAAGAGTGGGCTTCTAAATTCTACCATTGAAGTCGAACCACGACTTCGCCGATATTGGCACACTGTTAACGAACTGCTTGTCAGTTGAAACCACTTTTATGACTAACATATATCACTGCACATTCCAGTTCATGTTTTATCTGAATTCGTGCTACCGTTTGTCACGAAGAAGGCACAAAAAGAAAAGAAGCTCTGACAAGGTAAACATTATTTCCACAAATTCGAGTCAAAACTTTTCCCTCTGAAAACCCTTCCTTTTGCTCTGGCAAACAAAAAGTTTCCCTGCACACATCCTTAAGTGAAAAGTGAAGGCGAAGAGTGAGGGTGAGAGGTTTGGCGTTAGGACTGTTCACGATAGACAAGTTTTCTCAATGATGGCAGGAATAAGACAAATATTTCACCCTCAGAAGGAACTCCGCGTACGAAGGTATAATATGGAGAAACCAAATTCTATCAATCCTGTGAAGATTCTTCTATTATTTCAAATCCAGTATTCCATATTCTCTCTAGAATAAGGTTATAACAATGAGCAGATGTGACAGCTTTTCTTATTCTTGAAAGTTGAAGCTCGTCTGAAGGCATATTAATAATTTAGGAGCCTTCTACCTCAGAGATTTATTTGTGGCTGATTTAATAATTTACACTCTTTTACACACCACCGTAATGATAAAAGTGCAATATACATACTTTTCTGGGATTCTAGAACATGCAGTCTACAGTTTCTTGCATAGAGAAGCGGCAATTGTCTAGAATTTCGCTAGAAGTTTCTCCACGAGGTAGATCAGAAAATAACAGATATGTTTTTCCTTATAGGCTAACTTTATCCTATATTCCTACATTCAAGAGGGAATTCGGTTTGTTATGAAGGGAAATTGATATATAAAGCGTGTGCAGCGTTACGTCTTAGACAAAAGCTAGTCGGTGAGTTGTCTATTGTGAATATGCTAATTAGTAAGAGTAAGAAAGAATACGGAAAATATGCACTTGTCCTAAAAGTTTTCTTTTTGTTTAATTTCTATAGGCTCCTTTAGCTGCTATGCCATATCGGGGGTTTTGAAACATTTGACACCATGGAGGTTAGGCCATCATTCGTAGCCACCGCAACAGGGTTTAAGACATTTAGCTTGTTCCGGTCTCCTATATCGAAACTGTTCTGTCCATCTTCTTTTCGGTCTACCTATATTTTTTTCCTACAGGTTTGTAGGTCATAATTAATCTGGGAACTAATTATCTATCGTTTCTATATGGTCCCTCCAACTATTCCAATATTGGGGATTTTTTTTTCGCTAAATTGAAGGCTCCTTAGGTATTTCTTCACTTCTTCTACCTCTTAAAGTAGAACATTAAAAATCTTAAAAATCGCATCTCTGCTGCCTCAATTTTCTATCTTCTGTTTCGTCATTGTCCAACATTTAGATCCGTATAGAAGTGTCGGGACTGCCATTACTTTATAAAATTTTAATATTGTTCCTCGCCTTGCATTTATCAGGTTCCTTTTTATGGTGCCACACATCTGATTAAATCTATTAATTATTATTCTTATATTTTCACTTTTGAGATGTGGCACATTACAGCCTAAGTACTTAAAACAGCTTATTTGTTCTAATAGTTTCTTATAATAGTATTTTTGCTCGTATTGTTTTAAAAGTCCAAGGCTTTGGTTTTATTTTTATCGAAATTAGGTAAAGATCCTGATTAAAGAAAAGTATCCTGAGCCGCCGGGAAGCAAACTCGGGACTTCCGGGTGAGCAGTCAGCACTCTCAACACTCGATCGCGAAGACTATCAAGATTCTTTGGTATTCTGAAGATCCCAAGTGTTACCGGTGAAATGTTGATTTCCAAATATCTGTATCGAATGTAATATTTCTTCCACTTTAGACAAGGACATACATACATAAATATAAATAAATAAGCATATATAGACATACGAAACCAAGATTGGGAAAAAACTACAGGTGCAAATATACGTACTTAATAAAATTGGCGATATGACACAAGCGCTATATATCTAACTATACAGTGGCAGGTCTGACTTGTGTGTTTAGTTAATTGTTAATGTGAAGGAAAAAGATTGAGCTTTTGTTTGTGTACTCTCTAAATGCTATGTTTCTCAGTATCTCATTCCCCCAGAGGTTTTGAACTCCTGACCTTGGCAATCAGAGGCTAGCATGTTAACCCTAGAGTAAGGAAGACGGTGGTGGTAATGGGGTAATTAGGATGAGATATAATTTCTGAAGTCTGTAAAAGGGAACTTTAGATGAAAGCAAATTGAAGGATTCTGCACTGGAAGACCTGAATATACACACAATACAGATGTTATTGGGGAATGCGTACACAATTCATATATATGTGTTAATATAAGTAACTCATTAATTATAATATCAATGCTAGTCCTGAATTATAATCCTCAAAGGAGGATTCACTCAAGAAGGGTACAGCCAGGAAGAATACTTCTACAATACTTTCGCATTAGTGAAAGTAAAACTGGACAGGATATGAAGTTGGCTTCTTTTGTTTTTACCTAGGGTTATTTATTTATATTTGGAATGCAAACTATAACTTTGAGTTATAATATACGTATTTTAGCGGGAGGTGAAAACTGATAAATTTCCACACAAGTTGATTGGCAGAACTTTGACTTTTTTATTGCTAGAGGCAACATATTAGTTCGTGTGCTCTAAAATAATCAGCTTTAACATTATTTAATGAAGATACTCATTAGGCCATACGTTAACCAAGCAAATATTTTTTATTGCAAATATTTGGTACCAATTATTCGATTCTTTGTTGACAATAACTGTATTGACCATATTTGTTACACATTTAGAATACCTGGTTAAGGTATGGACAAAGCAGTTCCTTCCATCCGGTATACACATCTCTTTTCTATTCCATGTCAAAATCAGGAATAGGGAAATAATGTCATCGTGAGTAGAGGTACAGTGGAAACCCATATTTTGACAATTACTTTATTCACTAAGTGCGCATTTGTGTTCTTGAAAGCCTAAAGTTTTACCTGAACAAAGAAAGATATTTTAGCATTTCTGTCCCTTCACTGTGCTTTAGAAATCAGGTTATTACTCTTGTTATCACCATTGTTTTCTGTAAAAGATTAGACACACACGAAGAGGTCAATATTTCTGGCTTGCTTCTTCTTGTTAAGATTTCATTGCAAAATTATCTTAAAATTCAATATGAAGGTTTATTATCACGCACTATAAAGACAGCATTTCTTTAAAACATGCGGTTAATTTAAGCACTGAAGCTATTTAAAGAACATAAAGGACAATGGTACGTCTGTCAAGCTTAATATGGTGTTACTTTACAAATTAAAATTCAAGCTAATGAAAGGTAATGAAAACTATGTCCAATAAATGAAGACGTGAAATGAGAACCAGTTGAATTAGCATGTGTAGTCCGTGAT
Organism: Tenodera sinensis; assembly: GCA_030765045.1. NCBI lineage: Eukaryota > Metazoa > Arthropoda > Insecta > Mantodea > Mantidae > Tenodera > Tenodera sinensis. The sequence goes on from JAUKNM010000159.1 coordinate 163,851, forward strand.
AACAGACAATAACAGTATAAACAACCGAAGAGGTCTCAATTTACTTACAAGATCCTTATTTTCCAGGGAATAACTCTCTCCTGTATATGGTGCTATTGTCTAACATTACGAATTTCAGAAAGTAAATTGCAAGCATGAAGGTACGTAATGTTTCATTGACATTCTTTATTTCTTATTATTGTTATTGTTGAATGTTATTATTATTATTATTATTATTATTATTATTATTATTATTATTATTATTATTATTATTATTATTATTATTATTATTATTATTATTATTATTATTATTATTATTATTATTATTATTATTATTATTATTATTATTATTATTATTATTATTATTATTATTATTATTAATGTTATTATTATTTGTTTTTATGTTTTCTTTGTAATTACTATCACTGTTGTATATTATGTTATTATTATTTTTATGTGTTTATCACCCGCCTCTATAGTGAGTTCGAATCTTGCTTAGGGTGAATTATCCAGATAGAGTTTTTTTCCGAAGTTTTGCCTTATCTTGAGAAGACGAATGTAGGCTAAGTTAATGCTCTGACCTCGGTTTCTATGCACATAATTTCACACATTTAATTAATTCACTGTCCAATATGACACTAAGATGGAGGAGGCTAACAAAAAAAACAAAAAAAAAAAAAAAAAAAACAAAGCTTCATTATGTTGATCATCGTCATTATTATTATTATTATTATTATTATTATTATTATTATTATTATTATTATTATTATTATTATTATTATTATTATTATTATTATTATTATTATTATTATTATTATTATCATTATTATCATTAACATCTTTTTCTTTTCCTGATTATCCCTGCCTCATGTAGAATTTACACCCCCAGGACTTAGAAGCCAGTGCCTATGGTCAGATGCTTGTCGGGGAGCAGAGGGACCTCTGGACCGGAGAGAGTGAAGACCTGGAAGGGGGTGGTCAGCCAAGCGCCAGGTATAACAGTGAAGAAGAGGATGATATGAAATGCAGGCGAAATCGATGATTGGAAAGGTGATAATGGAGCAATTGGTAGAATGAGTGGTGGGGAAACCGAAGGACCCGGAGAAAACCCGCTCCAACGCCGCTTCGTTTACCACGAATACCACACGCGGGTCTCTGGGATCGAACCCGGGGCACCTAGGTGGTAGGCGAGCACTCCAACCGCTCGTCCACGGCATCGCCATTGTCATTAACACGAGTATCATAATTATTAGTTTTATTGTAATTAGTTTTAGTATTATTATAATTATTGTTATAGCAACATTAATGTTGTTACTGTTATGGTTTATTATTATAATTAATTATAATTTCGTATTAATATCAATTGCTACTGATATGCCTACTTCATTCATAGAATAGGTGTTCAAAATGATGACCTTGTTGATTGATACAACGTTCCAAACGTCCTATGGATGTTTCTGAGAACTGAAGATGTGACAGAGGCACATGCTTCAACGATCCTTTGACACAAGACCTCTAAATTGATGCGATCTGTTTTAAACGCAATGTTCTTGATATTATACCTAGGTCGATTGAGCGACTATGGTACAACTAATTGAAATGGACCTTTACAGGTTCATAATAACAGGTTGGTGCACCATCTTGTTGGAAACAGTGTTTTAACACAAGTCAAACCCCAACCTCATCAAGAAAATCCATAAGCTTACCTTGCAGGAATTTCAGATACGTGGTACTCTAAGTCTGGCTGGGAGAAAGACAAATTCGATAACATTGACCTCAAGAGTAACACACCAAAAGTTTTCATACACATTGAGGATTGTAAGGGGCCCAGTAGTGCATAGTGTAGTGGCATAGTTACTGAAATAGCATTCATCACTTCAAAGGATACTTTCAAGAAAGTCAGGTTTGTCACCCTCGTACACTATTCATCACCATGGGCAAAATCATTGCCATAAAGTTGTTGATTGAGGTGAGCTTTCTATGGATGCCACGCATATTCCTACAAATTATTATTATTATTATTATTATTATTATTATTATTATTATTATTATTATTATTATTATTATTATTATTATTATTATTATTATTATTATTATTATTATTATTATTATTATTATTATTATTATTATTATTATTATTATTATTATTATTATTATTATTATTATTATTATTATTATTATTATTATTATTATTATTATTATTATTATTATTATTATTATTATTATTATTATTATTATTATTATTAACAATATCAATAATAAACTAATATAATGATATATAAATAATATAACAACAGTAACTACAAACAAAATTAAAAACAATAAATGATAAATACTCGTAATAATAATAATAATAAAATAAAAGAATAAATGCCAATGAAATATTACGTGCCCTCATGCAAAAGCAAGTAGAGGCATTATGAGCAAAGTGAGACCTTTTCGGTTGTTTATACTGTTGCTATTATCACGAACTACACACACTAGTTCAACTACCTCTCATCTTATGTCTTTACTTAGAGGCAGAACTCGCCACTGCCGTTTCTATTACTAGAAGGGCGATATAGCGTTCTGAAAGTGCTTTAACGGACAAATGGATTCCCACTTACGCCGATGCCGGATGAAATGGACCACTTGGTATAGTTAAAATATTATTCTATGCATGTAAACAAAAATTTTGAGTTAGTCTTAATTCAGCATGATATATAGTACTGTACCATATATTATTACATCACAATAATGCATGTGGCATAATATCTGATCTGAAATCTTAGGTGAGAACCTTAATGTCTTTATATCTTTTAACCTGACGTGACAGGAGATTTCCGTGGTGATTTTCAAAATCACCACATCTTTCTTTTTAAGAATCACCAGCTTTTATCGCGGAGGTATGAAAATGTTTTTTAGTTGGGTAGTATTATCTCTCCGCTCACTTTGTTGAACTAGATGTTTTGTAACACACAAAAATTCAGCTCTGTAATTTATGTACTTTATGAGAAATGTATACCCAAAGCTGTAAAAGTTAAACTTTCGGAAGATTGCATATATATAAATTTATGTACTTTTTGGCTAACTCACCAAAGTTAAAACATTCCTTTACCATAACATCCTTGTTCCAATGGTTATTGACCTTCACTCTTCCTCTTCAAGCTGCTTTTCTTGATTCTAGCCTCTCTGGTCTGTGTAATTATAAAGTTATAGGAAATTTAATATTTATGGTGATACAGTATTTAAAAGGGACGTGATCCAGCAGACACTATATTTAAACGTACATTTAGAGGGCTTAAATATTAAAAATACATATATTGTAATACATCATTGGATTCGTAAAGTCTCATAAATTATCAGACAAAACAAAGAAATCAATGTTTTGAGACATTCACACGTAATTTTGTCCTTAAAAGTTGCTGTTTGCACAGAAAAGAACAAAACAAGAAAAGAACAAAACAAGAAAAAAAAAAAAAAAAAAAGAAAAAGCAAGGAAATATACATATTTGAAGTGACAAAACAGATTAGTAACAAGCAAAAATTAAGGGAATACCACACGTTGTTAGATGGATAGGTCAGTGCAAGCTAGATACACACGGTGGATCCAGTTCGACAGAGTTATTTGTGTATATATTATCACTGCAACCGCGACTAATTATCAACACCTGCAGTGATGGCCGGTCCCCTTGAAGAACAACAATCACTATTGTGTGCCTTTTCGTGGCTGCAGAGCCTTCGTTTTCTACCACTCGAGAATGTCTCATTTCAAAAATGGTTTATCCTGTCACTATACTCGTATAAAGAAGGGTTATGGTTCGTGCCAAGCAAAAACATCGTTTTAATAACGAAAACTGAAATTGCCAGCGACAATTAAAAAAATATATTACCAAGTCTTCGATGGAGAAGTCATATTAAACAGTTCCGAGCATAGTGCAGTGTGAATTGAGTTGCAGTAGTAACAGTTCAGTTGTGATACGATTTGATGGATCATTGCGTTTGTTCTGAGTGTGCGCAACAATGAGTTAAGTGCAACGGTTAAGGCCGGCTAATTGCTCAAGAGTTAAGCTAACTGCTTATGTAGTGTTCTCATTTTATTACAATGTTCTTAGTCTCTGAGTCTTAGAATAATAGCCTTTTTACTTTCACTATTATATGTTTACAGCAATACGGTAAATAAAGGACTTTTTTTATTCCATTCCATCCAAAAATTTGATTCTGAGATTTCCCTAAAATAAGTTTTGAGATCACTGAATCAATAAGAAGCATTTTTAGAAAGATGTGTGTATGTGTGTCTGTGAACATTATGGCCCAAGAAACAAAATGCAAAACAACTTGGTTTTCAAAACAATTCCCCTATCCCAAATCATCTGCTATATGGAACATTCTTGTGAATATATTATTTTCTTAAAATGGCTACAATGATTTTAGTTAAGTTACCATAAGATTTTATATATTTACACGAGAAACGAACGTAGGTATATCTCGAGTTTTATGAGATTGGCTCCTGGAGTCATCTTCATTCTGAATGATTTTTGCATAGCTGCAAATCGTAGGGGATCAAAATCTCACTGCATATAATGTACAACGCATAAAAGCACACAATTTATGTCAACTACATGTTCTGTGGAGTTAGTCATTTTGAGATATTCCGCTTCTTGGTTTGAATTTAATAAATACTTTTCTACAACGGGAAATCTTTATGGTCTTTTTTGCTTGTTCCTGCAAATAAATGGAATTTCAAAACTCACACATAGTGACCAGCTCTCAAAATATTGCATCATCACTTAAGCCTACCGTATTATCCTATTTCAGCTGTATATATGTACAAGGAAATACCAATAAAATCATGTGCACAGCTGCTTATATCAATCAATAGGAAGCAAATAGGGGAAGAAATGTTTGTACACACTATCGGGCATTAAATATCCAAGACATACAAATGATCGCAATATAGGCCGGAAACATGCGCAGGTGATAAAATAATATGTAAGAAATAAATTCTAAAACTGAATTAAGTTCCTTGGCACAGCAGAAGGTATATGTAGTAAAATTAAAATATAAACTTTAGGATGTCCAAAAAATCAAAATAAATAGAATTGGGTCTCCTCCCCTACGGACTCTACATGCTAATGGAGCATCAATATTTGCATTTGCATTGCACCTTCATATTGGACGAGGTGATCATACAAATCAAGTAGCTCACGTAATTATTGGTAACTAGGAGCTAACGAGGCTGAATGCAGTGTGTGCAACAACTTCCACCTTAAGAAAAATTAAATTATGGTAATATGTATTGAGGTCAAGTTGCCTAGTATCTGTTCACCAGCTTAGGAGAATGAAGGGGAGAGGAGAGATATTCCGCGTGGAGTTTGAAACTTTCGCGCAAACGTTGTTCTGATGGTTACGTTGCCAGCTGAAGCCGAAATTGTAGACGCCATAATTATGGAAATAACCGGGAAATATTAAAATCGTCACATGTGTAAAAGGTACAGACTTGGGAGGATTGTTCAGAGTTAAAATTGTCAGAAAGGACACTTAATGTTACAGACAAGTCTTTAGGGGCAAGTGTCAGGTAGTCAGTCTGAAACATCGTAAGACCAATTTTCCTGGAAATCGTTTAGCGCAGGTGTGTTGAACAGGAAAACAAGGGATGGCTACGTACGCTTCGGCGAAAGCCTGTTGCCACTGGAGAGGTTGTTGTTGTTGTAGTGTTTAACGCCCGCTTTTACTACTACGGCACCGCAGGCGGTGACACTGATGATACATGAAGATGGAGCACCGGTGGAATGAGATGGCGGGGGAAACCGGAGTACCCGGAGAAAACCCGCCCTGACGCCGCTTCGTCCACCACGAATACCACATGCGGGTCCCTGGGATCGAACCCGGGCCGCCTAGGTGGTAGGCGAGCGCGCTAACCGCTCGGCCACGGCGCCGCCCCACTGGAGAGGTAATTAGGAAGTGAAAGGCACTCACTTGTCGAGTTACCCCGAGTGAGCAGGTCAGTCGGGACACTTGTCGACCAGAGCCCCGAGCGAGCAGGTCAGTCACGGGACTTGCTTTCCGGATCCTAGAGTGCGAGGATCATTTTACAGTAAGAAGCTTCAGTCTTAGTAAAGACACAGTAACGGCGTAACGTTTCTAATAGCGATCAACAAATCTCAAGCATTATTTTGATTGAGAATAAAAGTGTTTCAACGAGAGTTCTGGCTTTTATGTGAAAACACTCACGCATACCCAGAAAGTAGGATCCATGCAGAGCAGCCGGAGCAGAAACCACCTGAGAACAGCATTCCGCTTAGGATAGTGGCACAATGACGGTGATACCGCGTCACAGCTTGCCTACAATTTATTCGTGTCATGTTTACTCACTGTTAATTTCTCTTAATTTCAGTTGTAAAATCGTATGAGTCATTAGCTTTATGTCGGAAGTAATGAGAAAAGCACCTAGTTAGGAGTAGATAAACCTCTACCTAAAAGTGCTTTGAAATCTGCTATGATGTTGTGGTTGCAGAACAAAGTGGTCCAATGAGTAAAACAGATCTTACATGGTGATTGAAACAAATAAACCTAAAGAGGTTCTTAAAGCGGACGTATTTCTGGTTTTATTGTTTGCTTGTCCCCATAGATGTGTGATCTCAATCCTATAGAACTAGCTTGGGCCAAGGTGAAATGAATAGTTAAATAAATGTAATAGGTGACAGGAACACGATATAACGCTCGGAATACACATTTATGACCGAAACAGACTGACAGGGTTTTGAGAAAGACGCAGTAGTTGAAAGCATAGTTTACGTTTTATAAGCTAAATGTACTCCATGAACTAAAATTTACATTTAAGTTTCGCTATTTTGAACAAGTTCTTTGCTTTAATCTAGCATGAATACACATTCCAAGGTTGGCACTATTATCGCAAGTGCTACAAGAAGCACGACTGCTGCTTCATATATCATTGTGTTCCTGGAATTGTTTACTGACGTATTGGCTGACTGCATTCCTACCAGGAACCATGAGCTGGTAAACAAACTGTGGGTTGTCGTAGGAAAGAATGCCGTTGTAGGGATAGCAGGGGATCTAAATTAAATACTTGACAAAGAATTTAAACTGAAAAATAAATTATAATTTTAAAATAAATATCCCAATTGTTCTACATCACGAGTACCATACTGCTTTGTCGCTACAAATTCGATACAAAAACCAAAGTTCCCAAGAGAAATAATCAACATTTTCACTATGTGGCTCCTGTTGTTTACCTGGTTTTGCGTCAACTGGGTTAATCAACTAACCGACCAATATAGGTAGAAAAACATGAAATGTTTGTGTTCTCGCAATATACATTTTATGTTGGCAAACTCTTCGATTGCACAATTGAATGAGAAGTGATACGTGCTACTTGTAAATATTAGCCCTTTGCGCTAAGTGTGCAATAACGATAATTCGATGACGTTCTGGAAAAAAAAATCTAATTCATAAATCGATTTCCATCAAAGGGAGAACAAGTGACTTTACATGCTACTAGGACAATATTCGTATTTAATGGAATGTTATTGCACATAGTTTAGGTATTAGAAAGCTATTCATCACATAAAACTTTTATCTAGGAATAACTTTAATGTAACAAGTTAATGACTCCTACAACTGAAAGAAATGCTTCCAAATGTATTACTCTTTCATTTATACTGACGAATTTATCTATGGGAGAGTTGTCATCATATACGATTAAATATGGTTACCTTCCATGTGGTGAATGTGTTCAGGGTTTTGCTGTTTATGCTCTGAATGATCTCTATTTAAGACTATGGCATCTTTGGCTCTTGTTTGCAAACCGAATCTGATCTTATTTGTTCTATTTTCAGAATAAAGTGCCGAAATGTATGTGCATTTATCGAGTGGGACTACCCAGAAGTATCATCTGTGGCCCTCAATCGGAAGATCATGAGTTCGCTTCCCGTGGCCAACCTCCTCACCCACGTGTTTTTTGGGGTTTACCCGGGTCGTTAGGCAAATGCTGGGAAGTACAGTATCCACAGAATTTTTTATCTCTTCATTTAACCTCGCATCTCACATCACTTCTACTTTAATCCAAGTTGGCTATTTCAGCCAACTATCGGCGGGGATTTCGGCAAGGAACTTGCTCTCTGTAAATCTTCTTCAGGATCGGCGAAGGTCTCCGATTCCAGGACCCCCAAGGGGAGGAGAACTGGTTGTACGACTCGCACCAGGGAGTAGCATAACTGTTATAGACCCTGCCCCCTGCTGTCGTCTGTCCTCAAGTCCGACCACCTTCATAACCTCACACCTCCCTCACCGTACCCTCAGGGGCATATACATAAAATATCTTCTATAGGTTGAGATGCTAAGTCTCCCTTCGGATCTTTGTCATAGATTGATATATGCACTTTATTCAAATCTATAAAGAACTTGATAGATTAGCTGTGTCTTAGTATGGATTCTATTGACTGTTTGTGAATACAGGACGGGAAATGGAAATTTCGTAATGCATGTTGCGTTTGTCTCGCCCGTATTCAGAGAAAGCCACTGTGAATTGGTATGCCTTTTGCAATAAAATGGTATGCTATATTTAGTTTACATAGCCGAGCTAAAAGCCTCTGAGGTAGGAGACTTCAGTAAATAATGTAAACGCGTGGCGTCATGACTATCACTCGCGCGAAATATTCGAATGTATATTCAGCATAGATTGAACAAAGTGGTTGAAACCGAGTGGGTACTATGCTGGCTTCAAACGCCATAAGACAGTGTGACAAGGTTTGTCACCAGTGACAAGCGGTAGCAGTTCAAGTTTATTTCCTTACGTTTTGGCTTTAATGTTCAGAATTTCCTCTGGCTGCCAATGAGCAATATGTGACTCCCCTACTCCCGGGTCGAGGGCGAGTAGCGTTGGCAGGCTGCAGGCGCGGCTCCTCAGGGTAGGCAGGGTAGGCACTGCCTACCCTATCGTAATACATCAACAAATAATGTTTAAGTATGATTCTGCATTTTATCATTTGAACCGTCATTTTCCCCTAAATTCCAGTTCAAGAAAAGTTTTCTCGGTTATAATGACCAGCGCATGGTCAAATCCTTTAATCTCAATTCCGATTCATCAAAACTGCGCTGCGTGTTTGAAACGCGCGGCAGAAATGATACGCATGGAACCTGGGTAGTGGAGAGCAGGCTAGCTTAACCTCTGCCTGCCCGGCCCCATTTCCTCAGTACGAGGCCCTTGAACAGGGATAAGGAAACATTCGGCCTGTATATGCACTCCGAGCATGCGTAGACGCGTCTGCCAGCAGTCCGAGCACTTGCCGGCCCAAATCCGAATTTATGCGACATTTTCCGAACAGCCATACTCCACGAACGAAGATCTCAGAGACCTGAATCTGTCGTTATCTCTGTGTAATACCAGTATGACCGACTTAATTAGTGAACTATTACAAATTTCGCTTTCGCGGCGCACTGACAATGAAAAGAGGAGTGTTTTAGCTATTTAACACAAAGCTGCAATCAGACAATGTTTCAATTTCTTAATCTATTTTAGTCATGGGCGTCGCGAAACGGGGGCAAGGGGGGCCACGGCTCCCCCTTGGAAGTTGGTGAACTTAATGTGCAGTCAGTTACTGACCTTTGAACTATTATTTTAATTTTGATGTAAAAAACAATTTTTGTTTAGCACAAATTAATACGGTTATCTGCAACAAATACTATAAATTTTGACGGTAAAATAATGATTTAATATTATATGATTGCAAATTTCCAACATGTGCCCCCCCCCCCTGGAAAAAAGTCTGCCGACACTCGTGATTTTAGTTTTGGCGGTAATTCGTCCGTAAGTCACGCTCATTCACTCTGCTCTTATTAAACAATCAAACAATATATTGTTTGCGTTATCCGCAATGACTTCGCCCCCTATATTTGGATAAACGGGGTTTATTATTATTATTATTATTATTATTATTATTATTATTATTATTATTATTATTATTATTATTATTATTATTATTATTATTATTATTATTATTATTATTATTATTATTATTATTATTATTATTATTATTATTATTATTATTATTATTATTATTATTATTATTATTATTATTATTATTATTATTATTATTATTATTATTATTATTATTATTATTATTATTATTATTATTATTATTATTATTATTATTATTATTATTATTATTATTATTATTATTATTATTATTATTATTATTGTTGTTGTTGTTGTTGTTGTTGTTTGTTGTTACTGTTACACTTTGCCTACCCTAAAATTTTGACTGCGAGCCGCCACTGGCAGGCTGAGGACATCCGATGGTGTGTCATGCGTCCACCTGCCCTTGTCAGGGCTTAACCACTGCAATGAAGGGATGTGAGGTTTGCAGGTTGGCAGATGTAATTGAGGTTGGGATAGTGACAAGAGGTAGAAAGATTTTCTCTTCAACGGCTACTGGTCAGAGTGCACCGCTGGTGTTATTAGTTATTCTGTGTTTTAAGTTTTTGGTTAAAGCATGCAATTAATAGTTATTGTCAAACATATTTTCTACTACTGAATTGCGTAGTTGTTTGGGAGTTGTCATTGTTGGTCGTTTTGAGAAACAATGAAAGTCAAGGTGGTCATATAGTACTGTTCCGTTGGTATAACGTGATCCATGTAAAAATGTTAGGCGTGCGCCCTGGTAGAACGCCGTTAGTCGTGCATGGCCTAGGAGGTTCTGACTGTATTTCTGTGATTATATGCTTGCATTTATTTTTTTAATTCTATTTTTCCTTTATTCCCATGTTTAGCTTCATTTAGCTTAACTATGCATGCCTTTTATTAGCATTATCTTACTAGATAGATCAAAAATAAATAAAGCGTAGTGTGATTACACTATACCTTATAATGTGTACTACACTACAGGGAAAGATAATAGGTTGCGATGTTCAGGTATGGAATTTGTAATTTACGTGCACTGTCAACTACAACAGTAATAATAGCAATAGTAATAATGATAATTATCACAATATATTTGACAAGCATATGACGTTTCCTACAAAATGCATGTCATTAGGGCATAGGTTGCTTTCATCTTCTCCTTTATGATCACTGTATAAATCTAAAGATCTCGTTTTCAGTGTATCTTCAGAATTGGAAAAATCTGATTCATACAAATTGTCATACACAGATAAGACATCGTTATCACACGTAGATGATGGACTTCTTACAAATTCTTGGAATTTTGCAAATAATAGCTTTTATTCATGTTTTTGAGAAGTATTGGCATCTACTTGATATCACAAGGCAATAATGCACAACTAACAAGGAAAAAAACAGGTAAGTAATTTGTAATGAGAGTAGGCGAGCAGAGTTTGGTTGGCCTCTGCGACACATAACTGCCGATTAGTCATTCTTGGAGCTAAAGAAATAAACAGATCAGGTTGTCGCTCTTCCAAACAGTCGAGTAAGGTGTGATATTAGATGTCCTAATCGGACGATTACATAGGTGAGTTCGTTCGAAAACTAGAACGTTTAAATAAACGTAGGGTCTTCCAGGTCCTTAGCGACCTCTGGAGGGTTAAGCAATGTTAAATATGACCTTTATACAAATTATTTTACAATAAATTTGTTTTAAAATTGCTCAGACATTTTGTCACCAGTAGTGGACACAAAGTATCCTCTTGTTGGCAGTACAAGTTCTGGAATAAGGTTTGGCATTAATAGGGTTATTCAGAACTTCAACGTTAGTCTTGAATTAAAATCTTCAAAGGATCATAAGTCAAGAAAAGTACAAGGAACATGGCGGTTATTAATGCTGCAGCTAAGTAGTGTTAGCAGAAGAAGAGTCTATCTGAATTTATACACCTTTCCCTTTTAAGATAATCTAATTAGCCATTTTGCTCTTAGTTTTATTACAGATAAAAGTGCATTTCTGTGTATCTCATTCACGAAAAACGCCTTTTCTGCAACTTACTGGACCAAATGCACTGAAGAAATCGAAACTTTCATAAAAGCGTTTCAATCTCCATGTAGCCGAACCCCTGTGTTTGACTTTTTCTTCGCTCCCTGTGCGTCTTCCCCAGCGGCTGACTTTTCTACTCCAGCCTGCGAGGAACCAATTTGGGTCCCGATTATTGAATCACTGTGTGAACACTGTAGGACTACTAGCTACACAGGTCACGTCCAACCTGAGTGAGTTGAGGCTGGGCCCAGTACCGTCACTTCCCCCCAAAACAAGGGCCCACCACCTTCTCCAGCCTATCTTAATTACATCCCTAACGAATGTTACTCCTGCCTTCTCTTCTAACACCCACTTCTAAACAACATTGGAAAGGATGCTCTTTTCTATGTCAGTCTTGTTCACAAGATGAAGTTTTGTTTGTTTCTCTGTCCACATAGAACGAACTTGTGTTTCACAAGTGTCAGATTGAAGGAAACTAAAATTGTATTTGCTCCTTTCATATTACTTAAGGTGCTCTCTGTTTCTAGCCACAATTTGCATGGTAGTGTAAGATATGGCTGGGCAACGGGTGCTTACTGAGCGCAGACCAAGGCAAATGGAGTTCGCTTAAGGTATCCCGCGAGTCGCCCAGGCCTGTCTAAGACATGATAGGATTTTCTTGTCAGTGTGTGCTCTTTCCTCAAACTAGTTCCTATTATATGTTTGGTTTTGCCTCGGTGCAGGTGCAATGTGGAATGTGTTATTGTACAAGAAAAAGTCTGATATTTTGCACTCACATGACTTTCTCTATTCTTGTACTAACCATTCTTAAAACTCTTATTCCTGTCTTCTTCGTGTGAGTTGAGATAAACATTTGCAGAAATTATCTTATTGCTTATTTCCTTGTAAGTGCAAGGGGAAATCAGGAATACATTAGGCTTTGAGCAGTAATCAAATCTTTTGAAGCTTTGAGATTCCGTTCTCTGTGCACGGATAAAATATAAAAAGTGAACAACGATCTTCCATTTCCCGAAAGTTTAAGTATTCCAAAACTCACACAAATACGAACAAGGAATATCTCCGAAATGATTCACTCCACAAAAAGTTCATTTGAACATAAATTGTGAGTTTTAACGAGATCTATATTCCTTGTACAGTAAGATTTGGTCTATCTATTAGGGTTTACGTGTTATTCAAAAGTCATCCAGAGTAAACAGGTTTACATAGGCTATAACAGAAAATTCAACATATTTGTGGGAAAAATGTCTTAAACATATGTCATTTTATTCAAAATCGTTAGAGGAATTTTCGAGAAAATCAATATTTTCGAATAATTTTCCAAGTAAAGGGTAATTTAGGCTGGAGAAATTTTCTTGAAAATCTTCCTACGCATCCTTGAAAGACGTTATGCTGTCCACAGACTAACACACACACACGCGCGCGCACACGGACCTTCTTCTAAAAGTGTTCTTTTTTGATTCGGGGGCCTAAAAACATATATTTTCGGTGAAATCTCGATATCGAATTTTTGGGTGAAATTCAATACTTTCTCTGCTTATTATACGTAGTAGAGAAAGTAAAAATAGAGGGCTTGAATATAGGATCTATTTTCCAGTCAAGTGAGAGAAAATCCAGTAGTTGGATAGCTGTCCTGCTATCATAAAGACACAGTTGTCATAAAGACACAGCCTGCTAATAAATCTGTAGAAAAAGGCAATTTTAAATATGAATAATAAAGGATGAAAAAATGTATAATGTAAGAATATTTATTTAGATAAAGTTTAATAATGTGCAAGATTATTATAAAATTTGGAAGTGAGGCAGGTAACCATTTAGTATTATTTATTTTTTACTCCAATTTAGTGCTCTGCCAGATTTTTAAAATTTAGATCTCTAAAAGTGTGTAAATGAAAACCGTGAAAAATAAATGTAGTTGTCCCATCTTGGCAAACATCTTCCTAGAATGGACCTCAAAACTTACGCATTAATTTTTTAGACAGAGAGCCGTATCGAAAACATTCATAATGGAAGTTTTATAACTTAATAACAGAATAACACCAAAATTAAAGTAGTGGAAAAGTTGATTCAAATGGACGTCTTTAATTAGGGAAAGAATTGCAAGTCACGACAATATTGCAGAATAATAGACTTAGCTTTCAACATCAAAAGTTACGTCATTGTCTTAAAATAGTTCGTATTTAACAGCAAAAACGTCGCGCATGTTTTATTTTCAAATCCGCCAACTGTATTATAGTGCTAGCGTTGTTATTTTGAAACATAGGCAGGTTACATCTAAATCAAACAATCGCACAGCGTTTAGCTGCCTATATACTGTAGCTATAGCTATAGCATTTTACCTAACTTTATTGAATATGAACACAGCCTATGTTTTTCAAATTATTATAAGATGTTTGACAAAATATTGTACAGAAATAGTATATAATGCAACGAGACTATAATGGTAGTAATTAAGACGAGAATACATATTAGGAAACTCGCGAAGCGAGTTTCCTAAGTTTCATACGAGCGTCTTATTTACCATTATAGTTAAGTTTCATACGACAATTTATGCTCGACCATATAGTTAATTTTATAGTTGAAATGTTGTAAAATTTTGTACATTCACCATGGACAATGACCTACATATTGCATCAGCTGATATTTGGAGTTCTGCGCAGGTGCTAAACGATCGATTCGTTTCCAGCACGTCACATCTGAATGATGAAAACGATAACCTTGGAATGCTACGTAACATTGAAAAATATAAGGTAAATTAAATATATTGGTTTTCAGACGGAACTTTATTTTATGTATATGTTATTTATTGTACAATTAGTGAAATTAGTTTGCGGGACTGTGTTTAGTGCACTATTCTTGGAATTTGACGCTGTATTGAGATTCATTTGTGCGTTTTTTGTAAGTTGTATCTTACTTAGGCGGAGTAAGTTTTACCTCACTGCCAGTAGCGGCCGACATTTTAGCTTTTTCTAAAACGCGCTAGTTGCATTTCGAGAATTAATCGATATTGCGCTTTGCCATTGCTGCGTGAGAATACTCTGATTGGTGGAACACCTGTCAGTTAAAGAAAATTGAATTGTGCGATTGGATGAAGACCGTCCTTTAGTGAACTTAAGGAGGTACATTAAAGGATCACTATTTGACCTGCAATTGATAACTTTGTGTATGATCGAGCATAAACTTATGTTTCTATCTACTTATTAATCGTGACAGACTCCTGTATAACGATAGCTCCTCTACACATTGTATTGCATGTACACGGGGACACAAGAAGACCAATCGATAGCAGTCAGACCTTAAGATAAAGTTGTGTAATCTAATGGGATATCGATACTCATATGTGGTAAGTTCTAGAGTGTGGTTCACTGGTTATACAAAAATCTCTTCCAAAGAAGAGGGCTTCAGAACTTATTACTAGAAAGTTTTAGATAGCGATTTTATTTGTCATTTATTTATGGTAAATATCCATACTGTAGTCATTTGACCTAAAACTGAAAAATATTTCAGAAAAAAATTCATAGTTGAAATTGTTTCCTGTAAAAGGTAATCTTTAAACCTTCGTGTCGCATCTTTATAAGATAATGGACCTAAATAATCAAATGCACACACAAACACAACCAAACACACGTACCACATACACGCAGACTTCACAAACACACACACACACACACACACACACACACACACACACACACACACACACACACATACACACACACAACATTGGACGAACTTCAAGGCAGTAAATACAAGAACACCTACTAAGTAAAGAAATGTATATACCGGGTGGAAGGCACTGCTTCGACCACACGTTAACCAGGGATTCTACATGATGACTGTAACAAAAATGTCCGAATCAATTATTGTCAATAAAGAACATTTTCGTCGAAAGAAGATTTGTGTGAAATATTTCGAGCCATCTGTCCTCTTGACGAATGGATATAAATAATCTATTGTTTCACTAACAGTTACGTAAACATTGTGTGAATAATGCTGTAATGCATTTCTGGCTTAATTCGAATAAATTAAGTCACAATTGAATGTTAAAGCGTTGTGCAAAGTTTAATTTCTAAGAGAGATTTTGCAACATCATATATATGTATATATAATGCCAGGTGGCCCATTTCATTCGGAATCAGGGTAAATAAATAGCCTTTCGTACGTTAAAAGAGTTGCAGAACGCACCGAGGTAAATCCAGTCAGTGGCGTGAGTGAACTTTCTTCTGCTTGTAAGAGAAGACGAGAGGTGGGAGGTAGTTTCCAGGCTGAGCTATTATGTGTAGTCCGTGGTAATAGAGCACCTGCCTGCTGTGCAAGGTTCCGGGTTCGATTCCAGGCTAGGAGTGGGAATTTTTGTCTAACCAAGATTATTCCCTATCCTCGCCAGACTCTGAAAGTATAGCTTCTACCAAAATTTTAAGGGCGCCTGCGTATTTCATTTGTCCCTAAACCATTTTGTCCAGCGGCCTTATGTTTCGTCAAAAAGTCATTTTGTTAAAGGGCACATTTAAAAAAAATGATTATGCAGATGTCATTATTTTAAGGAGATATGATTTTTGTTCAGTTTTAAAAAACCGAAAAAAATCACAGTTTAAATTTTTTTTTGGAGATGTGTTCATGAAAATATATGAGATGTCAACTTTATTCTTCTCTGAAGGGAAAGGTATATATGTGAGAAATGTTTATAAATATGGCAGTTTTATCATATACTGTTTATAAACAATTGATATGATGTTTATAACTTTAAAAAAAAAGAGTTTAAATTAAAACTATTTGGCAATGGATTCAATCCTATGAATGAGCCAGCGAAGTCGGAGGGTGTCTGTTTATAGTGTATTGTTCACATTACAAATCGTACCACTGAATGCTGCTAAGTTGATATTGTTAGAATGCTATGACATTTAGTTGCCTGATAGCTTACATTTTTTTCTGGTGCGAAAAGAGGTTAAGTAAAATGGGTAAAAACGCGAGAAATGATATTAAATGGCTAGCGGTTGGTTTCCATAAGTACGGCAAGTTATACAGATATATAACTAGGGATAACTAAAATGTGTAGGCACAGAAAATAAAAAAATATAGGAAAAGTGGCAAATTTTCAGACCTGGAGCGAAGTGGTATGCCAAGGGTTACATAGCCCCGAGAGGATAGAACTATGGCAATTATATGAGATAGGAAGGTAGAGGAATAGCTGCTTTCAGGCCGAAAAATCGTCGATAATTTCGAGAGCCATTTTCCGAATCTTGGAAATCATTGTGCAAGAGTATAGGAATATTGTAAGGAGTATCCCGAAAAAGTAAATTTACTATGTCTGAAAGCCAAAGGAGGTCCATTAAAGTGTCAAATAATCTGTATTGAATGTTTGAAGCAATATTCTATGAATTTATGATAATGTATAATGTTATATGTTCTTCGAAAGGAAGTTTCAATATATCAATGCCTGTCCTTAAACTTTTGGCAGAACCTGTATGAATGAGAGTGTGAATGTGTGCATGAATTTGATGTATAGAAATCTCATGTGCTGTACCCACATGATTTTCTCTACTCTAGTACTAATCATTCTTACAAACTTATTCTTATATCTTCTTCGTATTAGTTGAGATAAACATTTGCAGAAATTATAATATTGCTCGTTTTCTGACACGTGCAACGGGAATATGGGAATACAATAGGCTTAGAGCGATAGTCAAATTTTTTTAGCTTTGAGATCCCGTTCTCTTTGCACGCTTAACATATAAAAAAATGAGCAACGTTGTTGCATGTCACCAAAATTTTAAGTTTTCCGAAATTACCATATATAACAAGGAATATCTTCGAAATGGTTCACTCTACAAAAAGCTTTATTTGGGCATGTTGTGCATTTTGGCGAGATCTACATTTCTTGTACAGTAAGATTTTCTCTATCTCTTACAGTTTACGAGTTATTCAAAAGTCATCCAGAGTAAACAGGACTACATAGGCTATAGCCAGAAAATTTAAAATGTGCATTTTATCTGTCAGACAAACATGTGTAATTTTAATCAAAATCGTTAGACCTATTTTCAAGAAAAACAAAATTTTCGAAAAATTTTCCAAGTGAAGGTAGTTTAAGGTGGGGCCATTTTCTTCAAAATCTTCGTGTCGCATCCTTGAAGGACATTAAACTTCAATACTAGCTTTGGTTTATAAGCGACTTTTCGTTTTTGATTTATGCTGTCCACAGACTGACACACACACACACACACACACACACACACACACACACACACACACACACACACACACACACACACACACACACACACACACACACACACTCGCGTGGACTTTTTCTAAAATGATTTTGTTAGATTCAGGGTGTCTCTACTGTTTCCGGTGAAATCTCGTTATCGAATTTTTGGGTGGAATACAATACTTCCTCTACTGACCAGTAGAGAAAGCAAAAAGAAGGATCGAGGATAGACGTTAAATGAGGTTTTGTGAATGAATAAAAAGGATACAATGAATTTCCTTTATGTCATTTCACTTTGTGTTTAGTAATGCGCCTTTAAACGTGCATGTACCCTGTAAAAGAGCCTTAAAAGGCACTGCAGTGTAACTATATGAAATCTTTTATACTTCTATTGGATTTTAGCAATCCAGTGGATCGAAAGACTTCTTGCTTGCTTTTGGCGAATTTCTTGCGTTGGGAATACCCTTACAAACATATTAAAACGAGAATGAAATGTAAGGGAATGCCATTTTTATTTTAATCTCCATATTTTATTAACCTTCAAAGGGAAATTCTGAGCGGAGAGAGGAGATCCTTTTTTGCGTTCTCGTTTCTCCCCCTCATGGTCCGATCGTCTAATGCACGCCGCCAGAAGCTCATTAGCTTAGCGGAAGCAGAGAAATCCAGTAATGGAAACCCAAAGTTGCAACTACTGGGAAGAAGAAATACATAGTGAGCAAATTAGAAAAGTACTACTGCATTGCCAGTATATACTTGGTTTCATCGGCGAACACCAATTTGATTTTAGCATAATACTTCTCACTGCATAGGCAGTAGGAATACTGGTTTCGAAATAAGGAAAGTGCTTCTGTTTCTTTTATCCTTAAACAGAACATTTCTTTTCTTAGTAATTATGTTGTCATGACAACGTATTAAAACTGAGAATCAATTACCAAGAAAACGATTGCTTCGAGAGTTAGTTCTCTAATATCAAGTGATATTACAGTTTGTATGATTTTGGATTCGATTCCTATTCATCGTCCGATCTAACCCTCTCTTTTTACTTCCTCTACCACAAACAGTAAGTAGGAGGAGTATTGTATTCAACACAAAATTTCGATGTTGAGGTTTTACCGCAAATATATGTTTTGAGACCTCCTAAATCCAAGTATTTTTAGAGAATAGTCCATGTGTGTGTCTGTGTGTTAAACGAATTTTTTTGAGCGAGCCATTTCGGCGGTATTTCCTGTTATTTGTGTGAGTTTTACACAAGCTTAACTTTTCTCAAATGGAAGGTCGTTATTCACTTCTTTTTATCTCTTGGCCGTGCAAAGAGAATTTCAAAGCGACCAGTTTTAAAAGATTTGATTATCACTCAAAGCCTACTGCATTTCCCTTACATCTACAAGAAATTTAGCAATAAGAAATTTCTGCAATTATTTATCTCGAACTAACATGAAAAAGCCAGAGGAATAAGCGTGTGTGAGAATAGTTAGTACAAGAGTAAAGAAAGTCACGTGAATGCAACACATCATTTTTTTCGTTGTTTCCCATAGTCGGTACGTGAATGCCGTGGTGTTTTCTCAACTACCATTACAATCGTTTCATTTCCCATGATTCAGGTTTCATTGTGTGAGGCGTTGTAGGACAAATTGCAACCTTCTCCAAGGATGGAATACTCCCAATGAACACTGGGGTGCTGCCTGGTGGTTGCTTGGGTCTTTAATCGCGCTCTCTAGACACCTCCAGCAATGGGTCAGATCTTCAAGCCAGGAACTGTTAGGGACTTCAGGACGTTTCTGTGGCATGTCTGCCCGCGACTTGTAGACTCATGTGATTTACTTCCACAAACTAACTGAAAACGCTCATTCCTCTACTCCAGGATAATCGAAAGAAATATTTGCAGAAATTATCCTATTACTAATTTTCTTAAAGGTGCAAGGTGGATATGGTGGATATGACTTAGCTTTAAACGATAGTCAAGTCTCATAAAACTTGTTGCTGTGTGGCGGCCTTGAAATTCAATTCTCTTTGCATGACCTTGAGATAAAACAAAGAATAACTACCACCCATTTGAGAAAAGTGTGCTGTAAAATTCAGACAAATAGCAAGAATGTCTCTGGAACGGTTTACTTCTCAAAGCATGTATTTCACATAAACTGCGTGTTTTAACGAGATCTATGTTTTTACTTTCTCTACTGGTAAGTAGGGAAAGTATTCTATTCCACACAAACATCCGATGAAGAGATTTCACTGGAAATATATGTTTGAGACCCCCTGAATCCAAAAAGAAAAAAAGCATTTTTAGAAAAAGGTCCGCGCGTGGTTAGTACAAGAGTAGAGCAGGTCATTTGAGTGCAACAAATCAGATTTTTTTCATTAAATTCACACACATGTTACATTCTTATTTATATTTAGACTCTGGGGAAGATGGGGAATAATCCTAGTTAAAGAAAAGAATCCTTGCACTGCAGGCCGGTACTCCTAGCTAAGGGCCGGTATTTTTAATCAAAATCGTTCGGGCCATTTCTGACCTTTTTTATTTTTTTAGATTTGACGGTGTCCCAAAACTGCACTTCTGGTGAAATCTCCATGTCGAATTTTTGGGTAGAGTACAATACTTCCCCTACTCACTGTAACTATGTAACAGAGATAGTAAAAATAAAGAAATATAGAGCCTAAATTGTCTGATCTGGCTTTGCGGATATTGGCCAAGCAATTGCCCATATTGTTCCTTATTCTGTGATGAACCAACAGAGTTCAACATGGCAGTCCTCTTGTAGCACGACAGGAGAAGGTATACAAATCGCCCAACATTTTATTATGTTCACAAAGGGTATATTGCCATTTCTTAGAATTCTATGAAACTATAAGAGAAAAAATAAATAGCTGGTTTATAAATTTATTTAATAAAATTAAAAAAAATATTTAATAAGATTAAAGAAAACAACAACTTTCAAATCTAAATTTTTGCTACTTTAAATTAGGTTAAATGCACAATTTTGGAATGGAAATGGATACCCTATTTATGGCGTCTCTGGAAATGGATACATCATTTCGCCTATTAAAAAGACATATTTCTCTCACATATTCATTTAGTTTCTTTAACCTGTCTGACCCTTTATGGCATGGCTACTCGTTTGTCATTTAATTTCAGCAAGGAGCACTTTAGAAATATACATTATCACAGTGTATTGTGACAAAGTGATAAGTCTAGCCTAATTGCTTCTTCTGGCACTTTATTCTCTAAAACATTTGCACAAATACACAGTTCTCTTTTGTTTTTAACACAGTCCTCAGTCCTTCGTGATATTCCAATCGCAGCTGTTTTCTTCTCGTATTCTTAACACATGTCTTTGCTGAGAGGCAGTACACGCCACAACCGTCTCTTGCGCCGTGGAGTTATGCAACCGTTTTAACGCACCAAGGCTTATCTACCTAAGCCGATACCGGATGAAGTGGGCCACATATATACTGATAAGATACACGCGATGAACTATCATCTCTGAATATATTTTTACGCTAGTAATATGAAGTTAAAATGTTCATCCTTTAACTCTTTATTTGTGTAGCCATAGTTTTAAATTTTAATATAACATCCCTTGAGTAAAACCGTGCTTGTCATAATTTTATTGTTCAGCAGATTTTAATCGGTCTTTATTATACCATAATGATGTAAATAATTCACTTCGTGTTTTTATAATAGTGTATACACAGGTAATTTACTTTAATTTCTCTGATTTAATGTGCAGCGGTCGGAGTTTATTATGAAGTATGTGGTATCACTACTGACCTGTAAAAATAGGAATTTGTACTATACATGCTTGTGAGCTTCAAGCTCATAACACTTTTGCTTTCCTGTAACTGTATTACTTACAGTAGTAACTGATTCAATTTTAGATACGTTCAAGGAGTTAACACGTGTTTCGCTCAGGATATTATTGTTAAACACATGCATTTATTTCAATGCAAGAATTCCAAATTTGCTGCAGCAAACATACGCAAGTTAATAAAACTAATTCTGTCAATAGAATTTAAATCACATTGTTCTGTTAAGGAGGAAAGTAACTGGGCAATCTTTGGCTGACTTTGCAAGTTACTTACGCTTACTAATGATCAGCAAGGGAGTATTTGACGGTAGTTGAGATTAAAATGGCTTAAGAAGTGGAGGTTTGGTTTCTGGAGTATGGGTGGAAAAATATTATGTATCATAGAAAGGTTTGTTAACAAATATTTGGCTCGCACAGAGTTTTCCCATGTTGTGTATATGCAGAAGTAGAAATAACGGGTATTAAAGGGAATTTTTTGAAAATGTTATTAAAATATTGGTTTAGAGTTATAAATGTAGATAATCAAAATATCTTAGATTGGTTTCTGAAAATCCAGGAAAAGTAAACTCAAGGAAAAACTTGATTCAGTAGCACTGAGAACATTTTTGAAAGTTTCGGTTTTGGTGCAAGGAATGTATTGTCACCGCGCCCGCCTCATCTAATTGCCGACAACAGCAGTATCACCCATCGCATTATTGTCGGCACTACCGCAAAGGAGCCGAAGGAAAGAGACAGAGCATAGCCGCATTGTTGGGGCGCTTGCCGAAAGAGAGAAAAGGATAGAGACTTCGAGAATCTTCTCTGCTTTGTATTTCACCGCAATAACTGAACTTTCCAGAATAGTGCCTGGGAGATATAAATAGCGGTGAAGTGCGACAGAAGTCAGTCAGACGTATGTGAAGCGTTGAGTAGTCGTGCCGACGGAGACGGACAGACGATGTGAAGCGTTGTGCCGACGGAGAAGAGTTAGTTCTTTGTGTTACGAGTTCGGAGCCGTGCTGTTGGAGAATCGAAAAAGACTTTCTTATTGTTGCAATGAGTGTACAAAGTTACTGTTTACGGAAATAAAAGTGTTTCTTTATCTCGACTACATCTGTCTTCTTTACTTCACACCCACAACCAAAAGTCACAGTATGAATTTGGAGAATGGCTGTAAACTGGTTTCTGCAAATAAATTAAAATAAGAATTGAACATAACATAAGGCAAGAAATATTCGCTGGCTTTAACTCAGGCATTTAATCGGATAAATAAAGAGAATTCAACATAAGAGTAGAGCATATTATTTTGGGCAGTGTGATAAAATAGGGTGACGCAGCTGCTGTGCCCAAGGTTATCCAGAGGTCGGACTCGAGCAGTTGCAACCCTTAGAAAAAGGTAAGCCCTGCACTCACCCAGCGTAAACATGATAAGTGCGAGTCTTGTGGTGAGCAGGTCCCGCAATTGAAGTCAGTTTGGAGAAAGCCTTGCAGCGAGGTCAGTCAGCGAGTCTTGCGGTGAGGAAGTCCCACAAGTGAAGTCAGTCGTCAGCGAGTCTTGCCGTGAGAAACTCCTGCAAGTGAAGTCAGTGGTGAGGGAACCTTGCGGTGAGGAAGTCCCACAAGTGAAGTCAGTCTTGAGTGAGCTTCACGGTAAAGAAATGTTGAAAGTGAATTCAATGGTGAGCGAGTCTGGCGTTAAGGAAGTCCCGCAAGTGAAGTCAGTCGTTAGCAAGTCTTGCGGTGATGAGTTGTGCAAGTGAAGCGCGTCGTGAGGGGGCCTTGCGGTGAGGAAGTCCCGCAAGAGGAATCAGTTATGAGCGAGTCTTGCAGTGAGGAAATCCTGCAAGTGAAGTCGGTAGTGACTGAGTCTTGTGGTGAGCAGATGCGCAAGTGAAGCAAGTCGTGAGAAAGCCTTGCGATAAGGGAGTCTCGCAAGTGAAGTCACTCCTGAGAGATCCTCGCAAGTGAAGACAGTCCTGAGAGATCCTCGCAAGTGAAGACAGTCCTGAGAGATCCTCACAAGTGAAGTCAGTCGTGAGAGATCCTTGCAAGTGAAGACAGTCGTGAGCGAGCCTCGCGGTAGGAAGTCCCGCAAGAACTACCAGTTTTGAGGAAGCCTTGCAGTGACGAATTCCTAAAAATGAAGTGAGTCGTGAGTGAAGGGAGTTTTGAGGAAGTCTTGTGGTGAAGAAGTCCCGCAAATAAAGCTAGTTGTGAGCGGTCCTCACGCTGAAGAAGTCCTGCAATCGAAGTAAGTCGTGAGCATGCCTTGCGATGAGGAAAACCAGTAAGTGAAGCGTGTCTTAAAGAAGGCATAGTGAAGTGACCTTGACTATTGAACTAGTTCACATTAGTGATGTGATAAAGTGAACTGAGAATCGAACGAGATCATTGAAGTGGCAGTTTGGAAAATTGGACCCAAAGTCACAAAGTAGGAGAAGGGAACGTGTAGTAGCGGTTAGAACAGGGATAATGACACTGAAACAGCTTAGAAAATTAGTACTTTACTACCAAAAGTGTAATAAATTCCCATAGCTATATTGACAGAATGCTAAATACCTAAAATTCTTAAGAGAACTGCAAATCAAAAAGTGGTGCAATTTATCTATGGAAATTATAGGAAAAACGATGACAAACATTGCTGTTTGCTGATGACCAGATTTTAATTGTGGAGACGGAAGATAACTTACAAAGAGCCATACATGAATTAAATAATATTAGAAGAGAATATAATATTCAAATTTCATATGAAAAAACAAAAATAATGGCTTTTATAGGAACAAACCATTTAAGAGCAAAAATTTGCATAAATGATAAACCCATCCAACAACAAAGTGATTTTAATTATCTTGGCTATATTGTGTCATATACCAGCAATAGAGATATACAAAACAAAATAAACAAATTCCAAACAATATGTGGCACAATAAAAAGAACTTTTAAAAATTGTAATGGCCAAACTTTGTTAAAACTGTATAAAATAATGGCGATCCCAACCCTGCTTTATTGGTGTGAAAACTGGGTCTTGACTATCTCACAACAGAAGAAAGTGGAGGCTGCTGAGATGAAATTTCTGAGACAGGTGTCAGGTTATAGACTCATAGACAAGAAAAGAAACGAGGATATTAGAAGAGAATTGGAAATTCAGAGTCTAAATGAAACAATCATTGCATACAGGCAAAAATGGCAAGATCATGTGCGGAGAATGACCGAAGACCGTACACCACAAATAGTGCACAAGTATAAACCTGTAGGTAGAAAAATGTTGGCAGGCCACGAATGAGATGGTCCGATCAATTTCCTTGAAGTCGCAACGAGCCACAAGGCTTATACCGTGATGATGATGATGATGATGACGATGACTGTCTAAAACGAAGAAATAAAAGGAAATAAGAACTTAAAGGAACTTATTTGATTAAAGTAAGAACTGAACGTATTATATAGGATTATTAATTTCAAGAAAAATGAGACTACTAGATCTTTATGAGGAAACGAGAAACTTATACAGAGACGTATATTTTATTTTTATTAGTGATTAACATCCATTTTTACTGCATGTGACACTATAGGCGGTGAACCCTGATGACACATATATGACCAATATGAAATTAGCAAGCCTCACTTCTGCTACTACTATTGCTGCTATTACTCTTACTAATAATTATTATTTATACTACTGCTACTACCACTACTATTACAAACTACTAATGCTACTACTGCAACTGCTATACTACATACACTATCAGTACTACTAGTATTCTGAATAATAACAATAATAGTAACAATTACAATAATAATAGTAATAATAATAATGCTAATAATAATAATAATGATAATAATAATAGTAATACTAATAATAATAATAATAATAATAATAATAATAATAATAATAATAATAATAATAATAATAATAATAATAATAATAATAATAATAATAAACACTAATAGAAATAATACATAATAATTAACAATAATAAACTAACAATATCAATAATAACAATAACTAATAATATGTAATAAAGGAATACAGCAATAACATTAATAAGAAACGAAGAAATGCCAATGAATCATTACGCGCCACCATGCTTGCACTTTACAATCTATAATTCAAATGTTAGACAATAGTAACACATACAGGAGTGAGTTTATTCCCTGGAAAACAAAGATTCTGTAAGCAGAATGAGACTTTCTTGGTTGTTTACTCCTTTTTGTCTATTATCACGAATTACACACGCTGGTTCAATTGTCTATCACCTCACGTCCCGCAAAGAAGCAGCAACGCCACTGGCCTCTCTTCCGCCGTGAACGTCTGCAACTTTTTTAACGCACGAAGTGTTATCTACTTACGGTGGGGCCGGCGCTGGTGGGCCACCTGGTATATGTGGGAAGTTTCATTTGCAAACCTAGTACCAAAGCTACATGCCGCATTCAAGAACTGAGGGACTATATGTTAACCAGGCAAATAAGAGAATGTCCAATAAGAGAAGAGGAATTAACGAATAATTACCAAAGAATAATGGCAATTCTATAGAGACATCTTGAAGTAATACCGCCGGTAGTTGCAAGAGGAAATTAACTATGTATTTCAGCGGCCTTTAATTGCTGAGAATCCAATTCGCCCCATGGATGTCTTAAGATTTCTCCCCTGCCTAAAAAAATCCAGTATTACTGTTGCCGCATACTACTGCTTAAGTCCTCTAGTGTTATATAATTCTCGTCTACTAAGGCGGCTCAACAGTACCCATGTTTAAAAATAGATGGTGTTGCTAAGGGAAACTGGTATTACCAACGTGTACACGTTGCCAAAACGAACTTACTGAAGATTCATAATTTAATTTGGATTTGGCAGGCATATCAGTTAGTGGAAAAGGTGCAGTATCTTCTGTGATTTGATTTTTACTTTTGGGAGGGAAAACTTGCGAGGAGATAAAAGGAAATTTGAATCCGTTTATGGGAGGCTTTTATCATCTGTGACAATAGCTAAACATTGGGTCAACGATTTTAAATATATTTGAACATCCGTTTTTGATGAGGAGCACCTCACGTCCAGCAGATGTGATAACGGAGGAGTGAGTGAATGAGCGAGTGAGTGAGTGAGTGAGTGAGTGAGTGAGTGAGTGAGTGAGTGAGTGAGTGACTGAATGGAGCTTAAGATAGATAGATCATCGACAGATAGATTTGGACCCGAGATTCCGGAGTATTGTGCACTACTGTACGTATGAACATGTTATTTTAGTTCTGAGTAACAGTTTAAATAAGTTTTCTATATTCACCCTGCGTAACACACGACCTAGTATTGCCCAGGCATCGAATTTGAGCAGTTAATTGCTGCCTTTTCACCAATTTTTAAGCACGTTTTAATACTCTCCATTATGTCGGGGGAAAGGGTGCCTATCTTGCTTGATAATAAGTTACTTCTCTAACAGCAAATGAGCCAGCTGCAAAATATATTCATGAAACCATAGTCGTAGGATTCGAACATTTGGATCTCAAATAATATTTCTAAATATGGTATATCAGTGAGATGTTCCATGCTAAAAATACAACTTTAAGACGAGATAAGTTGATAACAGGTAATTGCTGCGAAAAATTACAGCCAAATGTATTTCTTGGTCGGTTGTTATTTACACTAGTTTTTATTTTTTCAGGTTATGATTTGTTTTTCTTTTTTACTTTAAAATTATAATACGTACATATATTATGTATGTGGAGTGGAAATATGCTCACTAAGAAGCTCACAAAGACAATTAAAATGGTTAAATAAAACAGTTTCAGCATACTTGCATGAATACCATTCTTTGAAAACACTAGGCGTACTTTTCTACAAGCTTTGCAAGTCATTAATGTTTTTGTCCAAGCATAACTTGCATGCCTGTAGCTGATGAGAAGCAAAATTTGGTTTAGTTTCATAACTCATATTTATACTAAAAGTCAGTTTCATTAAGAGTCTTAGCCTGTAGTTCACTAAGCCGTGAAATGGATGTGTTCGGTTTGTAGCATTTGTAGCATCCCACAGTACAGTAATTAAATGAATTGATCTGAGATGCACCAAAGATTTCCATAAATATTTTTTTTTTTAAATTTATTTAGAGTCGCTTCAACAATTACGTCATATCGCGACTATTCTATGTAATACAGCGGTATACAATAAACTTGTTACAATTATTTCACCAAAATCATGAAAATACTAATCAACAAATCAGTACAACAAAAATATCCTTCATATTTTATTTTAGTATGTAAGTCTGTACTTTTGAGAAATGATAATACCCTTCTGCAGTTGGATGGCGTGTTCAGAATGGTGGATAAGTCTCCAGTGATGTGATGAAGCTGTCGTTGTGTAGCGTATTGCTTGCATTCTGTGAGGAGATGTTTTACTGTGAGGCGGGTGTTGCACACTTCACATTGTGCTGGCCTTTGCTGAGGAGGTATGAGTGGTTTAACCTTGCATGACCAATGCGGAGACGTGAGATAATCACCTGTTCTTTCCTGCTAAGAGAATAGACAGGGGAAGAATTGGTGTCTCCTTTCCTTACCATGTGTAGTTTTTCTGGAGGCGATTGATTCCAGGCCTGTTTCCATCTTGTTTTTATTATATGTTATGTTTTTGTTATATTTACTTTGTAATATCACGATAAGGTACTGCTTGCTGTTCATGTGTGTCTGTTAGCCGACTTGCTTCTTTAGCAGCTTTGTCCGCTTCTTCATTGCCCTTAATGCTGCAGTGTGAAGGGACCCAAATGAAAGTAACTATTTTCTTTTTATTTAGAGCAATGGAATAAAGACTGTGGATATCTTGAAGCAGTTGGAGGTCAGGTGAACGATCTCTGAGACTTTGTAGAGAGCTTAATGAATCAGAAATTATAAGAAATTTACTCTCACTGGATTGGATGATGTATGTTAAAGCTTGCTTAAGTGCAGAAAGTTCGCAGGAGAATATGGAATAATATTTAGGGAGTTTCAGCTGAAGTTTCTTATCTGGGGTAATTACGGCACATCCATTGTCGCTGTCCGTTTTGGAACCATCAGTGTAGATAAATGTATGGTTAGGGTAGGCATTTGTTATTTCTTTAAACAGCTGTTTATAGGAAGATGCATCTGTATGAGATTTATGGTAAGCTGTAATATTCAAATTTAGTTGAGCAGTTGGTATTCTCCAAGGTGGTAGACAATGAATCTTTCTGGGCATTATGGCAGGAACTTCTATGTTATGTTCTTCAATGCATTTGCTTATTTTAGATTTAAACGACATTTCTGTTTGTGAATTAGCCTGTAAACGTTGGTTGGACGTTTCTGGGAGGATGTACTGGTATATCATTGATTCGGGTCTTGCTAAAGTTTTAAGGGCGAATTTTAGGCTCAGATCTGTTCTACGGACATTCAATGGTGGCTCGTCGGTTTCCATTGTTAAAGCAGAAACAGGGCTGGTTCGTAAGCTCCCAAGCATATTCTTAGAGCTGCTGTTTGAATTGTATCTAGTTTCTTTAAAACTGAAGATT
The DNA here is from genome assembly GCA_030765045.1 of Tenodera sinensis. NCBI lineage: Eukaryota > Metazoa > Arthropoda > Insecta > Mantodea > Mantidae > Tenodera > Tenodera sinensis. Next base: position 193,246 of record JAUKNM010000159.1, read on the forward strand.
TAGCTGTATTGTAGATCTGGGCTCCATAGTCGAGTTTACTTCTAATGAGAGCTTGATACGTTCGTATGAGGGTACTGAGATCAAAACCCCAGTTTTTGCAGCTTAGAGTTTTTAATACATTTAATCTTCTGAGGCATTCATTTCTCATATCATCAATGTTATGTTTCCAGCTTAGAGTTATATCAAACGTTAAACCTAAAATTTTGATAGCCTTCACTGAGTCGATTAGCTTGTTATCCACGCAGATTGTGGGGTTTGAGACTTTACATGGTGATTTGGAGAAGCATATGCATTTGGATTTATGATATGAGAAGTTAAGACCAGCATGATTAGTCCAAGTGTGGAGATTTTCCAGTGTTTCTTGAAGAAGTGTTGCAGTAGTAAAGGGATTTTTCCCCTTCCATAAATATTGCTTTCAGAGAAATAAGGTTGACACAGAAGAGAGCTATAGTAACAAAGATAATGCGATTTTCATTTTTAAAATAGTGTGTAGAAAATCACTAAGCTGGTGGGAATTTCTCGCTGTAGTAGGGCATTACTCTCAAATAATACACAAACAAATGCATAACGCAGATTCTCTTCATGATGTAGAAGACTTTTACTTAACAGCGTTTGTAATAGTAATGCTTCACTTCACTTGTTTAGCTTTTAAGCGTAGTAAAGCTGATGCACTGCCTATTTTGTCCATTTTGAAACGATTTGATGGTGTAGATTTGGAACTATCCCGTCACTGAATTTGCGCGAAAAATTAGGGAATGAACCGGTAATACATAACACCATTATAGCTGAGCCCTGGATAAAATCGATTTTGTCATCAAACATCCAGTTCATCAGCTTGTAATCTGCATAACTCAGGTCTTTGCATCGATGCTTCGTCTCGCGTGGTTGACGACACTGACAGCTACGGTGTGAATGGTTCTAACCACGACCAACACTCAATACTCTACACCATAATTGTACGTTTTGTCTGAATAATGGAGCAAATTGTTCGCCTGCTTGTAATATTACCTAATCTGCCACGATTGGACTGTGATTCCACCATCCGGTATAATAAAAGGTGATTGAAAACTAGTGTTTTACCCGTTCCAAAAGCCTTCCTCTGGTTTCTTTTACCGTAGTAGGATAATTAGGGAGAGCGAATGCAAAAATGGCCTCCATGAGTGATCTAAGCATTACTAGGTAAGGTGGTAAGGGAAGCAGGACTTCGTAAGTGTTAAAGGCACTCTCTAGAGATAATTTCTAAGGCATATGTATGTGTTTACGCACTTCATGGTAACTGAGTATGTTGTTCGTCGTATCTGATGGATGTTGTCTAATGCAAGATCTTTCTATGTTGATTGAATATTTCACCCTAGCATCATATCTCACCTCACCTCACCTCGCCACGCCTCCGCTAACCCAACCTAACACCTCTTCTAACGATTTATTCTTCATCCTTATTGTTCAACTCAACCTACCGCCTTCTCTGTTATTCCGTCCTTTCATAATTTAACCTAATCTAAGCCCTGTACTCCTACTCGTCTAACCTAGCCTAACGTTACTTAACAAAACCTAACCGAACTTAAGCAATGTTATTTAATTTTAACCTATCTTAACTAATCTAGCCTATCTCGTTCCATTTTAACATGAGAATTCTATTCTACTACAGCCAGTTCTAACCTTCACGCCATAGCGTTTTAGGCTTAGGCATTTTGCTTTGATTTGTAGATGTTTTAAATATTTTGAAGGTATTCACCTTCCCCGGCATGCGAACTCTAAGCAGTTTCTGAACGTTTCAAGGTATGTTAATGCCATTTTAGGAATTTGGTAGGTATTTTTGAACACTTTTGTGGTATTTCGAACATTTTATGAACGTTTTGAACGTCTCTCTTGATTTATCAGTGTTATATGTCTTTAGTATGTTTGCATACTTTTAATCAGAGTACATCAGTTGCGCTCGAGTTCAGTTTATACATGCTCTAAATCCATCAGTTACGCTCGGCGGTTAGATTACCCCAGATAGGGTACTCATCAGTTGCGCTTGCGGTCAGTTTTTGCAGTTCAGCATTTCCTTCCCATTTTGTAGAGACTTAAGACTCTCCTTCATTTAAACGGGTATGGTTAAAAATGCTGTTTAAGTATCGTACCAAATTGACACTCGTCAGAGTAAAAACTTGAATTAAATTAATAAATTGCAGTGGCGTAGCGTGAAATAAAAAGTGGGAACGCTATAACTAGGAGCACTCTTTTTTCGTATTAACGATAAAGGCAGGGAATATATTAAAGCGACTTCTCATTATCTTTCCAAATTGTGTGATGTTGATCAATAAATCAATATTATTGTATTAGTGATGACTGCAGACTGAAGCGAAATTGCCTTATTTTGAGAGAAAAAAATCTAAAATTCCAAGAATTTTGAATATAAAAATCAATTCTCATTTTCTTTTAAGTTCATTCCTGTGAACTGTTAAATTACAAAAAACAATAATGTAAAACTCTCAATCAGAAAAATATTGAAGTAATGACTGATGATTAATAACGGTTTAACATACTTGGAAATTGACCATTCTGTCATTAGTGAAGTGATGGTCTGGATGGATTAACATTCTTGGCAATTGACCCTTTTTTACCTGACCATACTCAGCGCGAAGTAGAAGTAGAAAAGAGTAGGGAATTCTCGGAAAACTAAACGCTTTGCACTGAAGCTTTTCATTGATTCCTTTCAATATTGCTTCTTATGGGGACTGGGTAGTGATTTGGGCTCAAAAACTCAATTTTTTGTTTTTCATCTTTAAAAAAAGTAGAAACCTTCCTCTTCAAAATTATATATATATATATATATATATATATTGCAAGGGTACCGGCACATTTAAGGCTTTAAATTACCCCATTTAAATATGGCGGCGTGCTGGGCCACGCTGGGTAAAGACGGCTTCAGAGATGACACACTTTTCTTTAAATGTAGTTTTTTGTAACTTGACATTTTTCAAACTCAGGTACATTTTTTTCCAAACCACTGAACCTATTTGAATAAAAATTTTACAGTAGTTCCAGAAGCATCTACTCTACAAAAGTAACACATTGTTATTGGAAAAATCCAAAAAAGAAAATTAAAAAAAATATTTGTGCAAAAAAATTTACTTTTTTTTTAACAAAAGTTAAATATTTTTTCTTTTGAATATAACCTGAGATATTTAAGTAAATTTAGGTTAACAGTTATGAATACACATTGCCTAGTGCACTACAAAAGTTTCAACACATATGCTTGAATGTTGTAGAAGGAATTTGTACCGTTAGTACTCTATATATTATATCTTTTTCAAAAACATGTTATCAGTATTTGCCTTATTACATGCCCATTTTAAATAATTGTTTTGATGCTTTCTATATCAATGTAATAACAATGAATCACTAAATGTTCAACCCAAATTAAATTTTGATCTGAGCAGTAGAAGCTTAGATATCCTCAACTAAAGTTATGTTTTGAAATACTGAAATCGTGTACGAATCACTACCTTGTCCCCTTAAGAATACTGTAGTACCAATAAGAAATAAAATTAAAGTAACATACTGTTTTATAGTAATTGCAGCTTCCATAGCACTGAACATCTTCCATTGTACACTGTAATGCGTTAAAAAGTATATTAAATACATTTAATAAATATATATATATATATATATATATATATATATATATATATATATATATATATATATATATATAATTGTAAAAAAAAGTGTGTGTGTGTGTGTGTGTGTGTGCGCGCGCATGTGTGTGTATGTGTGTGTGATGTAAATATCACATGCACTTTGAGTTTATGCACTATTTTATTCGTAAAGAAACACAATCGACGGTACCGCAACAATACTCTGGAGTCAGAACCACACTAGCGTAGGGCTTGAACGCTAGCGTATACAGATGGTATGTGAGGGGCTTGCGGAGGTGAGAGAGGCAGGCAGGAGATAGGTGAGGGGTTTGCGGGGAAGTCGTCCTAGCCATATTACATGCAAGCAGCGAAACGCTGACTCCCCTCAGCGTTTACGGCTGTTTTAGAACGGAGCGGATTGACTTGTAAATTTTGTGTGTACCAGTTTAGCTTAATATAACTGCTCAACACTATGATCTGCAAAAAAATCTGTGCTAAATGATTATATAAAATAATCGTTCTGCATTAAAACTATTACAAAACAAAATCAATATAAAACAATTAAACACAGAAAAATAAGGAGAACACTTAGCGTATTAGCGTCCCCCACCTGATAGAGTAAAAACTTATCAGAGAGTAAAAGCTTATGTTGCACCAGTATACAGGCACTTGTCAGAGAGCAAAACTTGTATTATATCATAACTAACAACTAACAGAATCAGCCTTGGTTCTTATATAGGCAGCTCGTTTTTCCTTGTCTGTATTTTAAAATTAGGCCTTCTATGTAATATTTGCGTTTTTCATATGTTGGATTGACCCTTGCAGCAGTAGCAATTCTTTGCATTCTTCTGTATGTTCTAACTTCGAACGTTGTTTACAGCCTTTATAAGATTAACCCAGCCTACCCTGATGTAACCTAACGCTCCTTTTCAGGTATTTTTACTTTCTCTAGTGGTAAGTAGGGGAAGTATTGTATTCCACCCAAAAATTCGAAGTCGAGATTTCACCGGAAATACATGTTTTGAGGCCCCCTGAATAAAAAAAAAAGCATTTTTAGAAAAAGGTCCGTGTGTGTGTCTGTGTGTCTGTGTGTCTGTCAGTCTGTCAGTCTGTCAGTCTGTCAGTCTGTGGACAGCATAGCTCAAAAACGAAAAGTCGGTTTAAAACCAAAGTTGGTATTTAAGTTTAATGTCGTTCAAGGATGTGACACGAAGATTTTGAAGAAAATAGCCCCACCCTAAACTACCCTTTACATGGAAAATTTTCGAAAATTTTGATTTTCTTGAAAATGGCTCTAACGATTTTGATTAAAACGTCATATGTTTGAGATATTTTTATGACAAATGAAATGTATATCTTGAATTTTTTGGCTATAGCCCCTGTAGTGGTATTTACTCTGGACGACTTTTGCATAACTGGTAAACCGTTAGAGATAGACCAAATTATACTATACAAAAAATATAGATCTTGCTAAAATACACAATTTATGTCCCAATAAATTTTCTTGTAGGGTGAACCATTTCGGAGATATACCTTGTTATGTGTGTGAGTTTCGGAAAACTTGGAACTTTCGTGAAATGGGTCATCGTTGTTCATTTTTTTATATGTTACGTGTACAAAGAGAACGGAATCTCAAAGCTTTAAAAGATTTGACTATCGCACAAAGCCTACTGTATTCTAATATTCCCCTTGCACCTACAAGGAAATAAGCAATAAGATAATTTGTACAGATGTTTATTTTAACTAACACGAAGAAGATATAGGAATAAGAGTTTGTAAGAATGGTTAGTACAAGAGTAGAGAAACACAGTTACACTCAGAGAGTGTAACATCAGATTTTTTCATTTGATTACTCAGCTTTGTTATTTTTCTACCCCTCCACTTTTAACAAGCTTTAAACTAACACGAAAGGCTGTTCGAACCATTGATACTCTAACCGCAGATGTTGAAGTGCTTATTAACATTGTTTTGTACACGTCCCCAACATTTTATACGCGTTTAATACCACCTTCTAAATGGTTTACATAATTCTACACATTCTATTGTTATTGCATCGAGTATGTCCTACATTCTTTCTATATCTAAGCCAAGATCGCCATACCTTTCTTCAGAGTTATTCCTTTATTATTTAACATTGTTCTTTTTTGTCTACTGCCTCCTCTTTCTGAAACTAACACGGAAATGCTCTAACCATTGATATTGAAGTACTTATAGATATTTTAACTCTATGTCACATAATTTTATGCAGTTATATTATTCTTTCGGTTAGTTATGTGTGTTCTACTGGAAACATCTCGACCATGGTTTACAATCTTTCAAGTCTAACAATACCGAATATGATCTAACCTGTTTTTTAAAGTATCCTTTACAGCTTTATTCAGCTTTGTTCTGTTTAAAGCTTATTCAGCTTTAAACTAGCACTAGAAAAGTTTCCAAACGCTGTTACAGAGGTACTTATAGCTCAGTATTTTAAGACATATTGTGCGAGATCCTTAATAGTATTTTCACACAAGCTTTTGTTTTATATAAAATTAATCAGGGAGTGCTTGCTTTAAGATTGCATGGTCAGGCGCCTCTCCTATTTTATCTGAGCTGGAGACCAGCACTAGAGTTAAACTCTAGTGTCAGAGTTAACGCCTTCCTTTATTATTTCTATTTTTCTTCTTTCTTCCACAAGCTTCTTTGTTTCTGGCGCGGAGAGACCAGTTGAGTAATTTTTTTCTTTTTTTCTTTCTTCGTCAGGTATCACGGGAGGTGTGGAGGGACTAGTATAGAAAATTTTCATTTTATACAGCAGAAACCAGAGAGAACAACAGTTGGGTCAGTGTGGAATCCCCTCCGTCCATACTCTATCTCTACTTCTTCCCATTCTACATATGAACACCGTCCTGGCTTCTCAACTTAGAAACTGAGGCGGGGACAATTTTCTATAATTTAGAATCAGTCCCTTTCCTCTGCAGCCTCTGGATGCGAACGTGAATGTATTTCCTAACAAAAATGATCAAAATAAAGATTTGAAAATATCAACAGTATGAGAATTACGACCAACCAGCAGTTTCTTAGATCAAAGTTCCCAATATGTGTATAAAACCTAAATGAGTCTACATAGGTCAGACAATTAAGAACATGATTTTTGTGTTCTTTCTATTTGTTGTTTAATTTGAGCCATGATTTAGGTCGAAACAAGCTAAGTGATTCGGTCGGATATTTTGACTTGTATAATACAGCTCCACACAGACGTTTGTGAGCTGTCGATACACAGCCTTCCGTTTAATTTTAATCTATGATGTTCCTGCAGTACTCTAGTTTCTATAATATTCATTCACTATCAGGATCTGTAACATGCGCATGCATGGAGTTTAAATATTGCAGTCCCATTAAGTAGATTAACAAGTTATAGCCTCTCTAAACCTAAATAAGAAGGTAGTTACACAAACAAAGGTGGTTGCACAGGTTCCAGTGTGCATTACTGTTTAAGAACATTTAAATGGGAGTATTTACAAGCTACTGATTAACTCCAGAACACTAACGCCTTTTTACTCTACTAAGCACTAACGATACGTAAAATTTACATGCAGATCTTTAAATGGATTATACTTATTACACATTATAGTTTAAAGCTCATTATTGGTCTTAAGCTTTTAATTTGAGAATGCGTATTATACAAAAGGGATTTTCAAGCAAAGCACAATAGTGCTACATATGTTTGCATTGTGATATGAAAACGACGAATACAGCAGAAGCCCGAAATAGCATGGTCCGAAATACTGCAGACTGGGATTTAACGAGGGAGAAAGTATGTCCCCGAAAAAAACATCGTAATTTTTATTTATTTAGTTTTTTATTTTTGAAAGTGGAGTTTAAAATTGTCTTCAAAGAGTGGTACTCGAATATAGTTTTCGCTACTCCCAGCGTGGACCTTGGCAACTGCGGCCATTGCATTCACCTTGGCCACTGCATTGCTAAGAACTTCCTGAATTGCATACGGAAGAAGATATTCTGCATGTTAGTGAAGTGCTAAGTACCATTAGCAAGACGATTCTGTGTATGGAGAAGAAAAATGAATCGAACATATTCATCTGCATCTTGCTACAATTAAATAATGCACGGAGCAAAAGCGTTGCGAATAAGTGCCACGAAACATGCCACGTCCGTCCGTCCGTTTGTCTGTCAGTCAGTCAGTCAGTCAGTCAGTCAGTCAGTCAGTCAGTCAGTCAGTCAGTCAGTCAGTCAGTCAGTCAGTCAGTCAGTCAGTCAGTCAGTCAGTCTATCTGTCTGTCTCTCTGTCCGTCCGTCCGTCCGTCTGTCTATTTATTTATTCAATGCAGTGTTGTTGTTGTTGTAGTGTTTAACGCCCGCTTTTACTACTACGGCACCTCAGGCGGTGACACTGATGATACATGAAGATGGAGCACCGGTGGAATGAGATGGCGGGGGAAACCGGAGTACCCGGAGAAAACCCGCCCTGACGCCGCTTCGTCCACCACGAATACCACATGCGGGTCCCTGGGATCGAACCCGGGCCGCCTAGGTGGTAGGCGAGCGCGCTAACCGCTCGGCCACGACGCCGCCATGCAGTGTTGTGATATACAGCATTAACCATAATCATCATCATCATCATCATTATCACTATCAACACTTCATGGATTAGGAGACTTCTCCTATTCCGGCCTAAAGTCTCTCTCCACCTTCTCATCGGTCTTCCAACATCTCTCCTCCCATATGGTTGGTAATTGTATGCCATTTTGGTTATCGGATATTGTCCATTCTTCGTAAATGATTTCTCCAGCTTATCCCATATTTAATTATTTTATCATTTATTGGGCAAATACCTAGTTCTTCTCTTATTTCTTCATTTTTTTATTTTATCCATTATTGTACATCCTTTTATGGCTCTAAGGTATCTCATTTCTGCTGCATTTATTTTATCCCATTCTTTTTTCTATATCGTCCATGTTTTACAAACACATGTTAACGTTGGAATCGCCACTGTTTTGTAAAATTTTAAGCTTGTTTCTTTTCTAGTTTTTCTTTTTAATGTTCTTGCTAATATTCCGCGGCTATTCTGGAATTTACTTACTTTATTATTTAAGTCTTGGTTATTCTGATATGTTATGTTACATCCTAAATAATTAAACTTGTGTGCTTGTTCCACCACTGTTATTTATCACCTTCCTTGAAAGGCCATTATTTTCGTTTCATAGGTTGATATTTGAAAACCATGTTCTCTTAATATATTACCCAATTGAAAAACACTTTTCTGTGAATCATTTTCTGTTTCTTGAATTATTATATCATGAGCATGTAGTAGTATATTTATGGTATTATTTCTACTTATTTTTATTCCTGAAGGAATTTTGCTATTTACCTCTCTAAGAATATATTAAAACACTATGGAGACAACCTGCATCCTTGTCTTAATCCCTTATTAATTTTCATTTCTTCTTAAAATCGTCCATTTCCTAACCTAATCTTTATACATATTTTTAACACCTGTATTAAATGTGCGGGGTATCTTTTCTCTTGTAATATTTCTCACAATAGGTGTCTCTTTACTCTGTCGTATGCCTTTTCTAAGTCTATAAAGGCTATGTGTGTCTGTAAGTTAAATTCACATCCTTTTTCTATTACTTGGTTTACCGAGAAAATATTATCTATGCAACTACGTCCTTTCCTATAACCACTTTGATTTTCTAACAATAATGATTCGGGCATTAATTATTTTAGTGTATAATTTATAAGCAGTATTCGGAAACTGATGCCTCGGTAGTATGAACATTTATTTCGTTCGCCTTTCTTAAAAATTGGTATTACATTCGCTCGATACCATGATGTTGGAATTGCTTTACTTTGCCAATACCTATTTATATACTTCAATAATCTGGCGTGTAGTTCTTCTTCTCCACATTTTAATAGCTTCGTATTAATTCAGTCAGGTCCTGTTTTTCATTTTCTCCATCGCATGTTTTATTTCCTCTTCTGTAATTTCATCTACTGAATTATCAGTTTCTCCATTTCCTGTCGTTTCTTCTATGTTTTCTTCTGTCTCGTACCATAGTTTTTTATAATGGTTTATCTATTCTTTTTCCGTAATATTATTGATATTAGCTCTATCCTTCTTATCTTTCTGCAGCATTTTAATGACTTTATATGTGAACTGTTGCCTACCATGTAAATCATGTTCAACTTCACAAATGAAATTCTCCCAGTATTCTTGCTGTGAATCATATTCTTATGATTGCTTTCGTTGCGTTTCTTTGTCTGTGATATTGTTCTTCTGTTTCAGGCGTTTTATTTTTGGAGAAACTTTTTATATGCCCCTTTCTTATTTTTAACAGATTCCTCTACTTCTTCACTCCATATTCTTAATCCCATTCCTCTTCGATTCTTTTTCCTTTTCTCAATTGCTTTTTTAATAGCTTTTTCTATATTAGCCCACTCTTTTTCTACATCATCATCTTCCTGTATTTGCTTCAATACATTTTTGAGTCTGTTTTGATATAATCGTCTTATGTTTAGACCTTGTAATAGATTAACTTTGTAAACTGTTTCTTCTATTTCTACTTTTTCTTTTACCATAATTCTTCTCCACCTTGTCCACAAGTTAAATTTGGTAATCACCAAATAGTGATCTGAGCTGATGTCTTGTCCTCTATACACTCTTGTCTGTTTTATTTGTGGGTTTAATTTTGCATTTATCATCACATAATCAATCAATGATTTTTGCCCTCTGGCACACCACGTGCATTTATTAATATCTTTTAATCTAAAAATATATTGGTGATTTTTAAATTAGTGAAGGCAACAAAATCTCTTATATGTTTTCCATTTTCGTTAATATCGCTCTCCCCATTAATACCGACAATTTTAGGGATAGATTGATTCCCTACTCTGGCATTCAAGTCTCCTGCAATTACTAAATTATTGTTTTTATATTTGTTAATTTCTTTCTCCAGTTTTTCATAAAATTCTGCGGTTTCTTCTTTTTTGCCCTCTTCTGGAGCATATACCCCAATTACTACTAATTGTCCTTCTAGGTATTTTAAAAATTGTGGTTAATATTCGTTCATCAATAAAAGCGTAACTTTCAATTCTTGTTTTCCAATTTTCGTCAACTATAATAGCTACTCCTTTTGCTGCTCGTTGTTTTGCTGTTACTCCAGTATAAATCATTACGTGTTTTCCTATTTCACCTGTTCCCTTCAATTTCTTTTTAGTCTCGTTGATTAGACTTATATTTACTTTAATTTCTTCTAATTCTTTAATCAATTCTGATTCTTTTGTTGCTATTCCCCTCACATTCCATGTTCCTATTCTTAATTCTTCCGCTATTCCAAATCGTTTATCCATAATCATGACAACAATACATATAAGTGCTTATTAGAAAGAACAAATGTACAAATGAGCAGGTGAACAAAGAAATAGTAACACTTGTGGGGTTTCATTATGCTTTTAATATGACGCCAAAGTCATCATTTCATCTGGTGCCTCCCAGTATTTCTCGATAAGAGTAGTACTCGTCGGAGGGGAAGTTGAAGGTGGTTGGTGTCCACAGTTCCTTGGTTGCAGAGTATACAATATGGGCTTAGTATGATGTCAAAGTGGTGCAGGTGTTTTTGCCCAGGCAATTATGATCTGTGGTCCGTCTGGGTGTAGCAACTGCTTCACGTCTTACCCAGTTTGGTAATAGTGGTGTTTGATATTTCCATCGATAACTGCTGATTTTGCTATCTCATATTCAGCCTGGGGTACGCGAAGACTTCATAGGTGTTACGTAAAATGTAGCTTAATTTAAATCTTCTTTATGTAGTGTTCAATAAGTTATAAAAATTATTGTGCATTTTAGTTATGATTATGTATAATCTGAATTAAGGATAACTCAAGGACAAGGTCTAGGGATACAGGCCGAAATGGAATGTTGTCTTTGGGGGTACGAAGAGAAAAAAGTTTAAATACCACTTATCTAGACGATCCGACGGGATCTAGAGCATAAACTTTCATGAATAAATTTATAGGTTAAGAACGCGAAAACAACGCATTTTGGGGCACATATTTATATGCAATGTTTTTCCTTTTAATCGTAAGGAAACCATCCCCAAACTTAGCAAAATTATTTTTCAATTATTCTGTAACGCTGCAATAAATTATTAAACTACCAACCAAAATAGGAATGAAATGTTGAAATCTAAAAGCAAGGTTACCTTTTCAGAGCCCGTTATCACTCCAGTTGCTTCTTGCAAAAGGACAGGGTTTCGCAGAGCGGTTTCGGCACGGTTTCGGCACCTGGAGATCTTTTGTATTCAGACCCCTTGCAGGACACCCCCGGATGAGGTGAGAGGAGACAGAGGGTGGCCAAACCAAGGAGTCACGACAGGGCAGAGTAATTACCTTTTACAGATTGAAACACCTCGGCTACGTCTAGCACAAGACGATGTCTTAGACATCCCGCAGGCGGCTTTGGAGACTGCAGACCGCCCCGTCGAAGGACGAAGGTTTACCAAGAGCATATTCCCTGCCATGCAACGCCAAAACCCCCCGCGATGCTTGCTGCCCTGAAAGAGACCAGTCAGATGAAGGATGAAAGAAAATGAGAAGTGAAATGAAACGGAGGGACAGGAAATTCGGGGGATTTAATTAACCTAGCCAGCATTGGCCTCGCGACCCGGAGAAACCACGAAAAAATCCATGGATCAGGTAGTGCGGCCGCTGGGATCAAACCCACAACCTTCAAAATGTGAGCCACGTGTGGAACCACATAAGCCATCCCGCTCAGTGATGCACATATACTTACTGCTTATTTATGAACTTCCACCAGGATATCTTAAGATGATAATGAAGGTTATGAATGAAAATTTCAGTAATGTGAACTAGCAACCTGCATAGGACTTAACATTTGATGTCTAAAAGTACCTCTTCACCTTTAAAATAAATGTATTTGTTTGAGTTTTCACTATCACTTCAATTACTTCTTACTATGTGTGATTGCTTTAGTGGGCCCTCCGATACTTTATCAGAGCTTTCTTTGAATGCAATACATATCTATATATTTTACTGGTATTGGAGCGTACACGGTCCTAAATCCTGATATCTGAACCAAGTAGCATTGACATTGTTGTCCAGTTGTTATCATTTGGTTAAACTAATTATTTAAGTGTTGCACAGGACGTCATAACACGCACGTTATGTCAAACATAGGTATGATAAGGTTTAGTGAAAATGTGAAAATGTGAAAGTAGCTTGCCTAAAATTGTGTATTTGAACATTCAGAGGCAAAGAAGGCGACACACTTGATTCAAAAATTAAGCTAGAACCAGGGAAAAAAAAAAAAAAAAAAAAAAAAAAAAAAAAAAAAAAAAAAAAAAAAAAACTAGATCAATAAAACATAATTCAGCAAGAATATGGAGCAGACATGTTATAGGCGTATGTACAGTTTGAAAACAGTGACACTGTATCTTTAATCTTGACTTTCCGTAACAGTGATTGTTTTTTGTTTCAGGTGCACTTTTCTCGAAAATTGTTGAAGGTATTGATGTGAAATTTCTGCTGCATGTTTGATGATGCAGCTAGAACCTTTTTAGATAACCTTTTAATGAATATGATTATATATATGACACAAAAAGTTAAAATGCTTTAAAGTTTTATGACGATTTTGACATACTACACAATAACGTTTTGTGCAAAATATAAATCATATAGGATTTTTATTTGGCATTCCATCTTAAGTTATACCTTATAATAAATAGGAAATGCTTGTGGCATTAGATCCTTGTGAGGTAAGTGGAACATTGCGTTAATAATGTATTATATTAGACAATTAGACTATTCACAGACATACAGGCTATTCTGAAATATTTACATCCAGAATTTGGAAGCAATATATATCAAACCAAGAAAAATGGTCAGACAAATATTGGTGCTCTAATTAATATCTTCGCAGCTATGAACGATATGGTGACGCCGGGCGCGGTTAAGCAAAAGACTGCCGGGGTTAAGCTACTTCACACACCAGCAAACAAAGGCACAAGGTCAAGCTTGCTCACATCACTCACGCAAGCGAACACGTGACTAACAACAATGAAGCGGAAGCAAAAGGACTTCCAGAACTTTCGAGAAGAATATGGCTACGTAATCGTGGGCGTGTTGTGGAAGTGTAGAAGGTCCGTTTGACATCATTCCTTCTATATAAGGAGGCGAGGAAACAGCAGAGAGAGAGTTGCAGTTACAGACATGAGTCGGTCGGCGTGTCAGTGAATACGAGACAACCGTGTACGTGTACCGTCGCGAAGTGAAGAAGTTTTAACGAGCGTCAAGTGATATCATCGAAGTGTATGAAAGACAGAACCAAGAGATAGATCGAGATAGAAGACAGTGAAAGGACTAAGCCAAAGCACGTAAAGAAAACAGTTGGGAGTATCACTAAAGGCTGTAGAATGTGTTGTGTCAGTAAAAAAGAACTGTGTATTTCCGATAAAAATTTAGAGGGAAAATAAGGTGATAGAAAAGTAACTGGACTGATTTTAGTCGGTTTGTCACCATGGTGTCAGGAGAGGGATTTGTGGAATTGTCGTTTTGTTACAATATGTTCCGTCATTTATTTGTTTGGGAGCTGTTAGACAAAAATAAACCAGAAAACCATGTGGGCATTTGTCACTACGCATTTTTCAGTGTATATTTGTATTTGCAACAAGGTTACGCTTAAGCCTAATAGATTTTAATTCAACTATATTACTACTATACCGATTGGATAAGCTATTTACGCAATCTGTTGAATCTGAATATGTGTTACTGTAAAAAACTGTTGTTTTTATTATTTCACTTTTCTCTCTGTTCAGCATATGAAACATAATGGAATTGTATTATTTCATTCACCTAATACGAGATACGTTTTTCTGCCACGAACTTCTATTTTACTTTCAGTCCACCTGATTGGTAAACTAATAATGTACTATTGGTATATCTATTACGATTATACTTCTTCTGGATAGAAACGCATTTAATAGCATGTAGCTGTAAATGGCTAGATATGTGTTTTGTGCTTGCCCGAGAGCTCATAATGAAATTGCTTTTACAGGGATGGTAAATATTTACCACATCTCCGAGAGTATTACGTTTAGGATTCATATTTATAGAACATTTACCCGATTGGAAGTAAACTTGATCTCAAAATACAGTAATTTTTACTTTCTCTGCTACGTTTATTAAAGTAGAGAAAGCATTGTATTCCACCCAAAAATTCGATGTCGAGGTTTCATCGGAAATATATATTTGAGGGCCCCTGAATTTAAAAAAATCCTTTTTAGAAAATGGTCCATGTGTGTGTGTGTATGTGCGTGTGTGTGTGTGTGTGTGTGTGTGTGTGTGTGTGTGTGAGTGTGTGTGTCAGTCTGTAGACAGCATCAATAAAAAACGAAAAGTCGGTTATAAACCGAAGTTGGTATTTAATTTTAATATCTTTCAAGCATGCGACACGAAAATTTTGAAGAAAATACCCTTACCCTAAACCACCCTTTACATGGGACAGTTTTCGAAAATCTTGACTTTCTTGAAAATGACCAACGATTTTAATTAAAATGCCACATGTTTAAGATATTTGTATGACAAATGAAATGTATATTTTGAATTTTCTGGCTATAGTCTATGTAGTCCTGTTTACTCTGGATGACTTTTGAATAAATCGTAAACCGTAAGAGAGACAAAATCTTATTATAGAAAAAATGTAGATTTTGCTAAAACACATAATTTATATCCCCCCAAAATTTTTGTACAGTGAACCATTTATGATATATTCCTTGTTATTTGTGTCAGTTTCGGAAAAATTAAAACTTTCGTGAAATGGAACATCGGTATTAATTTTTTATATGTTAATCGTACAAAGAGAACGGAATTTGAAAGCTTTAAAAGATTTGACTATCGCTCAAGGCCTACTGTATTCCCATGCTCTGCTTGCACCTACAAGGAAATAAGCAATAATATTATTTCTGTAAATGTTTGTCTCATCTAACACGAAGAAGATATTGGAATAAGGAATAAGGGTTGAATGGTTAGTACAAGGGTAGAGAAAGTCACCTGAGTGCAAAACATCAGATTTTTTTCAGATATTCCCCATATGTGTTGTAGGAATAAACATTTGTAATTGATGTTAATTTGCAAATGAACTTAATTTCAACAAACCACGAAATAAAGCACATCTACACGTGTTAAAACTGCAATCAAGTATGTTCTGATAGTTTTCGATATCAGGTAGATAACCAACATCAAGATGTATAATGAATAAAGTCAGAAGTCTCTTCTGTAACGTTTATTATAAGCATATGTATATAAGTTACGTTTACATATTTTAATGTCTAGGTGAATTAGTATATAGCTTGGTTACAACATTTCGATGAGGTAAGCATTTAAACAGTTATGTGAATTCTTAGTTTTTTATTCTTCAAAATAGTTACACCAATTATAAAGCTCGTTATGTTTTATATCGTTCCATTAACTGTGGGAAAAGATATGGTTACGAATGCTTAGCAATCATTCCAAACAGGCGCCAGTTTGTTTTACTTACATTGTAACTTCCATCATCACTAAAATAAGTTTCTTCAGTTTCATCACTGGTTTTATGCATATCGTACTTCCACTGGAAAAGTGATGAAAATTAATAACAATGAGTCAACAAAGTTAAAAAAAAAAAAAAAAATACAAAACAAACAAATACAACAGCAAAACAAGAGTAAAAGCAAAAACAAACAAAACCTTACTATTGAAATGGCAAAGGACGATAACTATAGCTGCATGTGATACACTTAGGTAAAGCAGATTCATAAAATTTTATATTACACAAGTGATCAAAATTCAATTGAAGTCTCCATAAGAATAGTAAAAGAGCACGCTTTGCAGTTTCACCAATTGGACAGAGATGAGGCAATATACATGGGGATTGGGAGACAGAGAGAATTAGAGAGAGAGAGAGAGAGAGAGAGAGAGAGAGAGAGAGAGAGAGGGAGGGAGTTAGGGAGAAAGAGGTAAGAAATGCAGTATGCAAATAGAGCTGAAACTGTTAGAGAATTTACTTTTATGTTTCGATGCTCTACTTTTCAGCTTAAGAACAGTTGCAATAAAAAAAAAAAAAAAAAAAGATCCGATGTGTAGCACTCACATGACTTTCTCTACTCTTGTACTAACCATTCTTACAATCTCTTTACCTATGCCTTCTTCATGTTAGTTGAAATAAACATTTGAAGAAATTATCTTATTGCTCGTTTTCTTATACGTGCAACGAGAATATGGGAATGCGGGCTTTGAGTGATAGTCAAATCCTTTAAAGCTTTCAAATCCCGTTCTCTTTGCAGGATTAACGTATAAAAAATCCGATGCGTTGCACTCACATGACTTTCTCTACTCTTGTACTAACCATTCTTACAAACTTTTATTCCTATATCTTCTTCGTGTTAGTTGAGATGAACGTTAGTACAAATTACCTTATTGCTTGTTTCGTTGTAGCTGCAAGGGGAATATTAGAATAGAGTAGGCTTTGTGAAACAGTCAAATCTTTCAAAGCTTTGAGATTCCGTTCTCTTTACACGCTTAACATATAAAAAAATGATCAACGATGTTCCATTTCACCAAAGTTTTGTTTTCGAAACTCACACAAACAACGACTATCTCCGAAATGGTAGTCTACAAAAAGATTTATGCAGACATAAATTGTGTTTTTCCGAGATCTATCAGTTTTTGTAGAGTAAGCTTTTGTCCATCTCTTACGGTTTACGAGTTATTCAACAGTCATTCAGAGTAAAAAGGGCTACATAGGCTATAGTCAGAAAATTCAAAATATACATTTCATTTGTCATAAAAATATCCTAAACATACGGCATATTAATCAAAATCGTTTGAGCCATTTTCAAGAACATCAAAATTGTTGAAAATTTTTCCAACATACACACGCACACACATGGATCTTTTTCTAAAAATACCTTTTTTGGATTCAGGGGGTCTCAACATATATTTCCGCTGAAATCTCGATATCTAACTTTTGGGTGGAATACAATACTTGCTGTATTTACGAATAGAGAAAGTAAAAACGAATAGCGATGTTCCAGTTGACAAGAGTGTAAATTCTCCAAAACGTTCACAAATAACGAGCAATATTTCCGAAAAAAAATTGTTTAGACATAAATTGTGTGCTTTAGCAAGATCTACATTTTTTGTATAGTAAGATTTCGTCTATCTCTCACGTTTACCAGTTATGCAAACTCATCCAGATTGAATAGGACTTCATGGGCTACAGCCAAAAAATTCAAAATATACATTTCATTAAATTTGTCATAAAAATACCTCAAACAAATGACATTTTAGTAAAAACCCTTGGAGCCATTTACAAGAATACAAAATTTTCCAAAAATTTTCCATGTAAAGTGAGGAATTTTCTCAAAATCTTCGTGTCGTATCCTCGAAAGACATTTAATTTAAATACCAAGTTTGGTTTTTAACAGTCTCTTCGTTTGGGATTTATGCTGTCCATAGACTGACTGACAGACAGACACATAGACACACAAACGAACTTTTTTCTAAAAGTGCTTTCTTTTGGATTCAGAGGGCCTCAAAACATATATTTCCGGTGAAATCTTGACCTCGAATTTTTGGGACAAAATCTTACCCTAGAAAAAATGTAGATCTCGCTGAAGCAGACACTATTTTTTTTTTTTTTTTTTTTTTTTTTTTTTTTAGAGTGAACCATTTCGGAGATATTCATTGTTATTTGTGTCAGTTTCGGGAAACTAAACTGTCGTGAAATGGAACATCGTTGCTTTTTTTTTTTTTTTTTTTTTTTTTTTAATATTAAACGGGAACAGAATTTGAAGGCTTTAAAAGATTTTACAATCGCTCAAAGCCTACTGTATTTGTATACTACGCTTGCACCTACAGGGAAGTTAGCAATAACATAATTTGTACAAATGTGTATCTCAACTAACGCGAAGGAGATATAGGAATAAGAGTTTGTGAGAATGGTTAGTACAAGAGTAGAGAAAGTCATGTGAATGCAACTCATCAGAATTTTATATAGTAAGATTTGGTCTATCTCTTGCGGTTTACCAGTTATGCAAAAGTCATCCATAGTAAATAGGACTTCATGGGCTATCGCCAGAAAATTCAACATATACATTTCATTTGTCATAAAAATATTTTGAACATATGGCATTTTGACCAAAGCAAAACTATCTGCTCAAGTCTCGTAATGAAAACTCGGAATGAAAACCACCCTTCCCCTTGTGACTTGCATTACAAGCACCTAGACACCAGCCTTCAACCCCTGATTTACTTTCGACCTTCACTAGTTGTAGGTATGAACGCGTGCATGGGTGCAGAAGCCCATTAGTAAACAAAACAGTCGCCTGTTCAATCCTGCTCTGTTACAAGGCTGTGTGGATAATGTACTCAATATGGTCAATTACCTTCTATATCTTTCACGATGGCTTGACTTGTTATTTAACTTTTTAGTTCGTCATATCTGAATCTACTATCACACGAAATCTGCACTCTCATACACCAAACATCCTGTACATAAAAAGTTCACTTGATTAATTGCATAATGTATCAATGTTAAAAAGTGAATGCTTAATGTTGACATCACTGGGATGGTAATGGTAAAATAGTAGAAATGATGTTATGTCTTTTTCTTCTCAAGGGCAATTATGAAATAAATATTGTGACGCCGGCCGACCGCGGCGGCAGGGGCAACAGCAAAAGCTCGGTACCGGGTTGCTTCACAGCACTGGCGGTGTATGTAACCATTGGCGTCAGCAGACTTTTTTCTAGGGAGAGGCGCATGTTGGAATTTTGCAGTCAGACAATATTAATTCATTATTTTGTTGTGAAGTTATATCTAGTATTCGTTGCGGATAACCGTATTGATTTGTGCTAAATACAAATTGTTCTTTGCATTAAAATTAAAACATTAGTCTAATAGTCAGTAATTGACTGCACATTAGGTTCATTAATTTGTATGGGGGGGGGGGGCCCTTGCCGCCCTTTCTTGACGCCCATGCAAGCAATATAGGCACTCAAGGTCAAACTACCTCGCGCGACTGTTGGGAACGCGTGATAACAATCAGAGTGCCAGAACAATAAGGATTTTTTTGTCATTATTCGAGGAGCGTCCGCCAGTCGGCGTATTTGTAGAAGTTCGAGAAAGGTCCGTGCTGCTTTATCCTCGCTATTTAAGGAGGCGAGTCAACGAGCAGTAGTTAGTGTTTAGTTACATACATGAGTCGTCGCATCAGGCAGTTTTTAGTTTGAGTATGTGTGTGTGTGTGTTTGTTTGTTTGTGTGTCAGAGGCGTGAGTACGGTCGTCATTAAGAACCGGCTCGTCGTGAAGGAAGACAGCAAAGCAGTTAGTGAGTGTTGAGAGGTCGTATCGTCAGAGACAGCCTGTTTGAGAGACAGATAAAGTGAAGAAAAACAGAAAATTGAGTGTTAAGGATACGAGAAGAAAACAGCGTGAGTTGTAACATATCGAAGGACTGTGCACTGTGTTAACGTCAGTAAAGCAGAATTCTGCTGTGTAGTCAATTAGAAGGAAATAAAGACAAAAGTAACTACACAGGATTGTTTCGTCTTTGTCACAATATAATACTTTATATAAACAAAGTTTTTAGGAAATAATGCATTCGCCCTCCCTTCTATGTTAAGAGAATTATCATGGAAACACAGCCCTTCAAGCACGCTAGTACAATATGAATATGTTATGAAGGAGGAAAGCACGCATGAGTACACACACTATACAAAACATCACACCACACACACAAACCCAATTTCTACACTCCTGTAACTTCATAACATCCTTAGACTTCAAACAAGCAAGTTGAAGCAGCAGCGCAATTCAGAGGCGTCAAAGCCGAGGATATTACTTTGTGAAAGAAAGGCAAAGGCTTGAGAAGGTGTTATTGAAAGTGGGTCGGTGTGGAGGGGAGAAATTGTGACAGTAAACTATCGATGTTGAGTGACAGTGCTATGTTTAACCCGTGCTTGTGTACGCCTCGATGTTATTAATTTGGTATAAATTCCCCCCGAGGCTGTAGTTGTGAGCGACAAGCTGCCAAAAATATGAGTCAAGTCGATAATACGGTAAGCTGCGTGCACGTTTCTACTGCAGAACCTGCCAGCAGCCTTCAAAACCACACTGCAGATACTCCATAAGATGCATCAAACGTAATATCCTTACATATGGCTGAGACAAATGTTCATTGCGATTAATAATTCATGGCGTTTAATCCACTAGTAATAATAGTAATAATAATAATAATAATAATAATAATAATAATAATAATAATAATAATAATAATAATAATAATAATAATAATAATAATAATAATAATAATAATAATAATAATAATAATAATAATAATAATAATAATAATAATAATAATAATAATAATAATAATAATAATAATAATAATAATAATAATAATAATAATAATAATAATAATAATAATAATAATAATAATAATAATAATAATAATAATAATAATAATAATAATAATAATAATAATAATAATAATAATAATAATAATAATAATAATAATAATAATAATAATAATAATAATAATAATAATAATAATAATAATAATAATAATAATAATAATAATAATAATAATAATAATAATAATAATAATAATAATAATAATAATAATAATAATAATAATAATAATAATAATAATAATAATAATAATAATTCACTGAAAACTTGTGGAGGGGGGCTTAGCACCTCGACCGAAAGTCAACCTTTTGTGCCTATGCCCCTGTGGGGACATTCCCAGGGAGCTTGAATGAGGTGAATGGACGCGAAGGGCTGTCAGGACGTTGCCACAACAGGGCAGAGGGTAGTGTCCTCACACTTTCCCAATTAGAAGCCCCAGGACGGATTCTACCTCGGAAACTAGCTCCTTTTTCCCCGTTGGGCTTCACCATCCCATTAGGGGACTGGAAAGCAATAGGGGACGAGATTGGAATCCAGCGCTTCCAACATTGAGAGATACCCAACGGGATGATGATGTGTGAAATGAAATGATTAATGTGACGAAATGAAGGGACAGGAAATTAAGAGGATTTGTCAATCTCTCCTAGCATTCGCCTGGTGATCCGAGAAACCTCCAAAAGGTAACCAAGGGGCAGGAAGAACGGCCACGAGGATGGAACGCACGGCCTCCCGAATGTGGGCCTGAGTCATCCCTCTCGGTTACATACAATAAGTGAAGGAAGTTATTCCATGGAAAAATTACATACCGAGACCTTACCGAAAACATGTGTATTGAGATTTCCTGAATCCAAAGAAAATCACTTAAGAAAAATGTCCTGTGTTTCTATCAAAACAGCAAAAGCCCGTACCCAAAGACAAAAAGTCTTTGCAAATAGCAAACTTGGTATGCTTGGGGTTGAACTTCAGCGTCAGCTAAAGATGTGACAAGACGATTTTAAAATATCCCAAACTATCCTTTAACTGGAACAAAAATTTCGGATTTCCTTTTATTGGCTCTAGTGATGATTAGAATGACACATGATTAAGGTATTTTTCATGACAAATGATATGCATGTTTTGAAATAACTGGAATATCCTCTGAAGTCCTCTTCATTCTGAATGCTATTTGCATAGTTCGTAAACTGTAAGATATAGACGAAATCTCATTACACAAAACATGTGGCATACCATTCATGTCAAATATTTTTGAGTCAACTATTTCCGTGATATTTTTTATTTGTTTGCATTTCAAAGTAATAATAGTACTCTCAAATAGGAGGTCGTTATTTCTCTTCCTTTTTATCTTTTGGCCGGCAAAGAGAATGGAATTTTACAGCCATCACATAACGAGTCACCCTCAAATGATTTCAGTATGGCTTAAAGCCTGCAATATTCCCTAAACCGGTTGTATCTACAAGTAAATATACAATAAGACGCTATTTTTATAAACGTTTATCTAAACAGTACCAACAATCAGACCCCTACATCAAAGCACGGTTTCCCATTCCTCTCAACCATTAAAAAAATAAAACATGAACAAAAAAATCTTCAAACTTACACTACAAAACAAATAGAAATAAAGCATAAAAATAAAAAAATATACAAAAATTTGGGCCACTCCATTGAAACACGTTAAAAAAAAGAGAAACAAAAAGGTTTTCAGAAACGTCCATATGGATACAAGAGGACGGTTGGAATCTTCTATCAATCAACAAGGATTCATTTTGAACACCTATTCTAGAATAAAGTGAACGTGTCAGTAACATTTGACGATAATATGTAGTAATGATGAAAATAATAAACAATAACAATAACGAAAACATTAATATTGATATAACAATGTAACCAAAATTAATTACAATAACTACTAATTATGATACTCAAGTTAATGATAAGAACAATGATGATTTTAAGCATAAGATTGTGAAAAACATACTAATAAAAGTAATAATAGAATAATATAACACAACAATAGTTACAATAAAAACCCTAATAATAATAATAATAATAATAATAATAATAATAATAATAATAATAATAATAATAATAATAATAATAATAATAATAATAATAATAATAATAATAATAATAATAATAATAATAATAATAATAATAATAATAATAATAATAATAATAATAATAATAATAATAATAATAATAATAATAATAATAATAATAATAATAATAATAATAATAATAATAATAATAATAATAATAATAATAATAATAATAATAATAATAATAATAATAATAATAATAATAATAATAATAATAATAATAATAATAATAATAATAATAATAATAATAATAATAATAATAATAATAATAATAATAATAATAATAATAATAATAATAATAATAATAATAAAAACTAAACCCCGGCGCGACAGCCCACAAGGGGCTAAGGCCTACCGCCCAGCCGCTGCGTCCCCCACCTCTGCCCACTACAGGCGTCATTGGTGAGGTGCAGTACTGGAGGGTGGAGCGTGGTCAGCGCCCCGAGCCCTCCCGGCCAGTTATGCGGTCTTCTAGACCTGGGGCCGCTACTTCTCCATCAAGTACCTCCTCAATAGGTCCCTCCGGGACCTAACGAGGCTGAGTGCACCCCGTGCCAGACCTCCCAGAGGGGATAAAATCCCCATACTGGTACCGGGGATCGAACCCGGGTCCTCCGCGCCAGAGGCAAGCGCGCTACCAACTGCGCTACGGAGGCGGTCAATAATAATAATAGTAATAATAATAATAATAATAATAATAATAATAATAATAATAATAATAATAATAATAATAATAATAATAATAATAATAATAATAATAATAATAATAATAATAATAATAATAATAATAATAATAATAATAATAATAATAATAATAATAATAATAATAATAATAATAATAATAATAATAATAATAATAATAATAATAATAATAATAATAATAATAATAATACTAACAATAACAATGGGCTTCCAGTTGAGATGCTGCACTTCACTCGTGAGATAGTAAATACATATAATGCCCAAAACCTTGAATTTTGAAACTATCAAAAGTGGTGCTATCGATGAGCTTGTGGCCCAGAGCCCAATAATAAAAGCTTTGGACTTCTCCTGATTGATTACTAGGCCAGATAGGACACTAAATTGGTGCTGCTGAACGATCGCAATTCAATAGCATCAGTAAGCATAACTGTGATGTCACCAGCATAAGTAAATACACCTAGACGGTGCAAGTCCGTAATTGTGTTGTAAATCTGACAAAACAAGAGAGTGACGGCAAGAATGAACAATATCATCGAGGCAGGACAGCCTAGGCGGACCGATCTACCAATAGGAAACTCTTGCGATAGAAACCATTAACTTGTACACAACTCGAGGTGCCAGCATATAAACATTTGATGTAAGAGATAAAGGTATCACTTGAGCCAGTCCAAGCCAAATATGCATGCAAATAATAATGACGAACACTGTCAAAGGCGCGTCTGAAATCCAAAGACAGTAGTGCAACGGAGCACCTTGCGAAGAGGAAAATGCAATGGAGTCACATAAAGAGCACACAACGTAAAAAGTGTTGCGATGCAGGACACCACATTGGTGTGAAGGATGAATAAGCTTGCTAGGTATAGGTCGAAGTATGTTGGTTAATTCACGGGCCAGAAGTTTATAATCATAATTGAGGAGAGCAATGGGACGGAAGTCAGCAATCGAGGAAGAGACAGTGTTCTTCCTAATGAGAACAATGTCCAACTAAAAAGGCCGGCAAAGTAGGATAGAAGGGTAAGAAACATGGAAGATTGTGCAGTATGTGTAAACCCTGATTCGTCTTGGACCTTCAAATCAATCAAATCAATCAATCAAATTAGCGCAACGACGTTTTAAAGACCGCATAAGGTGGTAAAGATTTATTCATTATTCCTCAACAGGCGTAACCAGACGGCTGCGAACCTTGAGGCCGTCCATCCGTCTCCAACAAATTGATGAGTAACTGCTTTTCGTGCGACGATCAACCCAGGCAGCGGGATTCTCCTAAAAATCCCGAAGACAACGAAATTAAAATTGCAGTGTGTGCTACTCATCCTGAAGGCGTGCTCATGATGCACATAAAAAACCGTTACAGTTGAGGTTTAACGTGCAAGTCCTACCAATCGGCGACGTCGCTGTAGCGAGATTCCTTGGCCGACCACTGTATCCACAAGTTGAATATTTCAACGACATTAGATCCATGATGACGACAGCTAGTGCTGAGTTTCCAATCAGAGTGTCCAATTGGAAGAAAGGAGAGGCAGAGATCACGGTGGATAATAACGACTCAGTGGTCAGAAAAGGAGAGTGGGACGTGTTCAGCAGAGCGAATACTCTGTCCAAACTCCTGGGGAATTAAAATTGCAGTATGTGTCATTCATTCTGAATGCGTGTTCATGATGCACATAAAAAACCGTTGCAGTTGAGGTTTGACTTACAATCCCACCAATCGGCGACGTCGGTGTAGCGAGATTCCTTGGTCGACTACTGTATCCACAAGTTGGATATTTCAGCGACAGTAGACCCATGATGAAGACAGGTTGTGTTGAGTTTCCAGTAAGAGTGTCCAATCGGCAGAAAAGAGACGCAGAAATCACGGTGGCTAATACCTGCTAAATGGTCAGAAAAGGACAGTGAGACATGTTCAGTGGAGCGAATATTCTGTCCAAGCTCCTAAAGCGATCCAGTCGGGGAGCAGAGAGAGAGAGAGAGATAACATGGCTATAGGCCACACTCTGTCGGTGCACCAGCCATGCGTGCACCAAACGCAGATTGGAAGTCAATTGCTGTAGGCGTACACTAGGTCGATAGGAACCAGTACAGTCTGCTGAACGAAGGACAGTTGAAGTCACCACCCAAGATATAAGCGCTACGCAAAGTGCGAAGTAAATATGATAGGTCTGTGCGAAAGAATTCCTCTCGCTCCTTCTGTTGGTTACTATCTGAGGGGGTATAGATGTTGATAAACTGACAGCCTTGGTAAACATCAGATATTCCAAATTAAACAGAGTGAATCACAATACCAGGTTTGGTGAGAAGTGCCGTGCCCCTGCGGTCGGTCCCTAAGTTCACATGCGCTGTCTAGTTGCGAAGACAGAAAAATTGGATAAGGTGACACCTTGTAAGAACAATGCAGCAATATCGAAGTCATGCAGAAAACGCCGTAGGACATAAAATTTGGTTGGAGAGAAACTGTTATTGCAGTTAACTGTAGTTATACATAAGGTGTGGGAAATACTGGAAAGAAAAGGATGGATAGAGAAGCAGGAGATGAGCGAGAAGGCAAATTCGTCAGCATGGCGGTCAAGAAAATTCCAATGTACTCCCCTCTGCCCTTTTACGACGCTTATTGCCAGAACCAATTGTCAAGACCTGGTTTTACGGTTCTCGTGGCAAAGTTGTCTAAAGGTTTTCTGCTGCCATTGCGGAATTCCAACTATTTTTATCCAAAATTATAGCAGTTGGTGAGTCATTGGTAGGCTGGGAGAGTGCTACCACTGGTCATTCACAAGCAGTCCGATTGGGCCACACGTATCGGAAATCCCTTCGGGAAGTTCAACGCCAGTATCTGTGCCGGATTCCGAGCGAGGACTACCTCGTTCTGAAGAAATGCGGGGGAGCACCGCATTTGTTGCATTTAACTGCCCAGAAGCATAAGGCTGTTTCAAGGACACACTGAGAAGTGTGGTAGGTTGGGGTAGGTACCTGCAGCTCAGTTTTCATCTCAACCGCAGCAGCGTTAGGATTATTGTAGTCCAGATGAGGAGCGAGGGTCCTTGAAGAGATAACCGAAGGTGATCTTTGTCCTGGGTTGAACACTGACTGGTGGTAACTTCTGTTTGGAAACGCATGTCCAGGCGTGAGACGCTGCCACACGAAAAACAAAGTTGTGCCTGTCCAGGATAGGTGACTAGGCTTCATGCCCAACAACAAATACGTTGGAGGGAATCGGTTTGCTAAGCCGCATTGTAGCTATCCTAATTCCGTTCTCAGATTTAAAGTGATACAGATTAGACCATTTTTCCCGTTCAACCGACCGTAGTAGACCAACACGTTTTGTGCACAGTCATTAGGAATTTCAAGTGGTATGTTCAGAGTACATATAATGACTTCCTCTGCCGGAGTGATGTTGACCGACGAAGTTGGCCCATTTAACAGTTCGATGGCAGACTCATCTCTGTGACGTAAATAGCGGTGGTAGATCACTGCATAACTAAATTTAATGTAAGCGACGTTCGGTTTACCTACCAGTTGACTTGCAAGTAGTTCTTCTTCCTTGACATTTAACACATGTAATACGATACTCAATACATGAAGAAAATAAAGACATAAAGTAACGAAGGAGCACACAACATGCTAGAAACCGGAACTCACTCACACATGATGTGTACAGTATGGCTACCGCCGCTCGACTGAGAACTGAGGCTATGATAGACCCACATGCTTCAACGATCCTTTGACGTAAGACCTCTCTCTACATTGAGGCGATCTCTTGCAAACGCAATATTCTTGATACGACACCGATTCAGCAAAATTTTCCGCATCCAGTGAGTATTGTGAGGGCTCCAGTACTGCATCTTGTATCAATTTATAGTGACATAGCTGCTCAAAGAGCATTCATGGTTTCAAAGAACACCTTTTAGGAAGACAGGGGTTTCACCCTCGTGCACTACGGAGAAAAATCATTGCCGTAGAGCTGTTGGTTGAGGTGAACTTTGTACTGATGCCACACCTATTCCTACAAAATGAAGATGATAATAGTAATAATAATAATGATAATAATAGTAATAATAATAGTAATAACAATCATAATAATATGAATAATAACAACAATAACGAAATACGACAATAACATTAATAAGAAACGAGCAAATATCAATGAAACATTACGTACCCTCATGCTTGCTCTTTACAATCTTCAAATCAAATGTTACACAATAGTAGAATATATAGGCGTGTGTTTATTCCCTGGAAAATAAAGATACTGTAAGTAAAGTGACACACTTTTGGTTGTGAATACTGCTATTGTCTATCATCACGGACTACACACACTAGTTCAACTGCTTCTCACCTCACGTTTTCACTGAGAGGCAGAACACGCCACTGCCGTCTCTTGCGCTGTGGAGTTCCGTAACTGTTTTAACACACGAAGGATTATCTACTTAGGCCGATGCCGAATGAACTGGGCCACCTGGTACATATACATACACACACTTGTTTTTACTTTCTCTACTACGTATAAGTAGGGTAGGCATTCTATTCCACTTAAAAATTCAATGTCGAGACTTCACCGGAGATGTGAGTTTTGAGATTCCTTTGAATAAAAAAATGATACTTTTTAGAAAAACCCCGTACGTCTGACCGTGAAGAGCAAAACTGAAGAAAACGAAAAGTTGGTTAAATAACAAATTTTATTTTTAAGTTCTGCATCTTCTAAGCATACGTCACGAAATATTCAAGAAAATCTTATTACACCGAACTGGTCTTAACATATTTTTTTCAGAAATGGGTCTAACGATTTTGATTAAATGTTTAAGATATTTTCATGACAAACAAAGTTTACGTTTAATTTCGAGTATCATGAATATTCTCGAAATATCCTCTGAAGTCCTCTTCATGTTGGATAACTTTCGCATAGTGTAAACCATAAGTGATAGATATCTTACCACACAAACAATGTAAATCTCGTTAAAGCACATAATTTATGTAAAACACAATGTATTTGAAGAGTTAATCATTTCCAAGATATTCGTTCATATTGTTTTATTTTTTTGTATTATTTATACTTTTCTTAAAAGTCGTTATTCATTTTTTCTGTTGGTCATGAAAAGAGAACGGAGTTTTACAGCCATCACAGAGTGTTATTTTCTCAAAGATTTCGGCATCGGCCTACTTTATTCCTCTGTTCCCATGTAAATGTTTATCTCCATTAGTATGAAGTAAATGGAAGAATAAGCTTCCGTAAGAACAGTTTATTGAAGAATCGTTAGAGAAAGTAGTGTGAATGTTGCACATCAGATTTATTCTTTACAAGGCGGGATTGCAGTATTCTCACCAGTACAGCCCCAATTTGAAAGTATTTTAAATATAAGCAAAATTTCCAGTGTTTGTTTATTATTACTCTATTTTCAGTTTGTCTTTTCAGAACTATATTTACCATCGTAATGCTTACTTCTCGTCACTGACGTTAAGTAAATATTTCGTGGCTTTTTAATTTTAACCAAGGATGGTATTTGTGTAAATGAGTATTACTAGTTGCTTTATTGGTCTGACATTTACGTACTGGACAGCAACTTGAATAAATATTTACAAATTACTCCAATTGCAATTAAATGTAGTCATAATTACTGATTGTTTGGTTTTCTGTTCATTCCGATCGACATTGTGTCGTGCTGTGTATGTGTTTGTGTGTGAGTTTAACTCGTTGCTTCAGCTTTAAAACATAACTAATTTAACGTTGCAGCGAATGTAAATATTAGTACAGAAACAATGGATTACGAATATTACATTAAAATACATGAGTAAGCTTATTTTAAAGAATAAACATTTTGCAATGATCCAATAATACTGTAATTGGTATGATGTGTCCCTTATAATTATTAGAACATTAATGTGATTCATAAGATACTAATTCATGTGTTGGAGATGGTTAATTTATAATTTCGTTCCGAACTGACGATTTATCTGAAATGTTGAAATTAAAGCATTGACAGGGTATTTCTAAACACTTTTAATTGGATGATTATATTATTGGCTGAGTGCTTTTAAAAGTAGTACAGGAAGAAGTAGGGACAACTGGACTCACAAATCGTTTGGACTCGCAGGCGCTGTGCGTTCTCTGTTTAGATGTGTATTTCTCATATTCTGCCAAGTGGCGAAGCACAAGGCCCTGTCATATTCATTTTGAGATAAAATAGCTCGACAATAACTTATATCTATCAAATATCATAGTGTCATACAGGCTTGTTGCCAATTTAGCCCGGTTGATTTGACTAGCGGCGCGGGTAAACCGAAGATAGTTTGTTCAAATCCCGGCTATGGCATTGAATTCTTCAGTCTGATTTTAGTTCTTACAGAGCGAAATGGCTCCACGGTAACGTGTGTAGCTTGGCAGGGATAATATGCCTACAGGAACTTTTTCCGTTCCTCGTCGCTAGTATCCGACAAGGTGGCATATCGGGGCGTAGGACCCCGCTGGGGTACCCTCGGGTGGATGCGGAAGACCTGGAGAAGTCGTCAACTTGGTAAACCTTACGGACCTCTGTCAACGCCTGTGCCACTATTCTGGATCTAGTCGCCCGTTGTCTTCTTTCCCTCATCCTTCCTCCCCGGAGTGCACCCTTGAGGGCATTAGTATGTGCAATAAGCCCAGCTTTAGTACCTCTCCTCCAATTCCTACCCTACCTTTTAAACTTTGCGACATACACGTATTATTTTATATTTATATATTATTTATATTTATATTTATATATTATATTTATATATTATTTTATATTTATGCCGACCTTGTGCACATCAAGTAATGCCCTGTGTGTTGCATTTTCCTACAAACTGATAGAACGTGACTCTGCAGTTATGAACGGATTAAAAAAGGAGTCTTGTGCCTAAACACAAAAGCTATGATTAGATCATGGAGACATAGAAGACGGAATTGATTATAGAGTTAATCATTATTGCTTTAGAAAGTGTTTATTTTCCTACAGAGAAGACGAGCAAATTTTTCAAAAACAATTAGTGTTTAGAAGGGTGGCTTACAATGATAGTTATATAATATTATTCGGTATAATGTGTTCTATGTTTAGAATACTTTTCACGCCCATAAACGTCAAGCTCAAAACAGTGAGCTTGATGATTATTATAGCATCCTATTACCTTCACAATTTACTGAGGCATGGCCATCTTTCTAAATACCAAATGATGAAGACATACAAGGTATAACATATGAACCACCAACGAATATGTAGTATGATTCCCTTGGCTGGAGTTGCTGGGTTTGTGAGATTTGAAGGATTTAAGGTTAGAAGTCATTTTACTGAATATCTCACAACTAGCGCCTTGATTAAAGGGAACCAGAAGATGGCAACAGTCAATACTGTCTGATTCAATCCCAGTTTTTCCATTCCCCTTGCATACTAAGACTTTCTTCAGAAGTTTTTGAAGTCCGCAACTGCCATATTACATAAAATAGAATGTCTAGCAACCAAATCAATTAGCTGTTTGTATTCTGCAGCTGTAAATCCTGTGTCATTTTCTAACATGCACGAAGTGTTTTTATATACCTACAAGAGTGCATTCTCCGTGGTCTAGACGTAACATGCTAGCCTGTGGTTCCCAAGGTCGCGGATTCAAACCCGGCAGAGGGCGATGGACCTTTTTGGCCGTAAAATTCTTAGCATGGCCTCCTCGTAAGGGAAGTAAAGTCGGTGGTCCCGTTTCGTAGATTTACGCCACGTAAAGGAACCTTAAGCCTAATAAAGAAGCCTCAGATTAAAATTAAGTGGTTTTTTAAGCCCAGTATAGATGGGACGCTGAGAACCATACCCACTCATACACACACACACACACACACACACACACATACACACACAAGATCTATACCAAGAAGTACCTACTCAAGGCACTAGACTCTTCTCAACACAGTAGGTCTTGTGCCAGACTCATTATTCTTCCGCAAAACAAACTGGTGGTATAGGAAAGTATTTCAACTATTTTTCATTTTTTGAGTCTGCTACATATTGAGCTGTGTTGCTAAAAGAACTCGACTTTAGGAACTTCGCGGTCTCTGTGGCCTCTCTGCCTGCGGCTTATAGACTCCTATGATTCTTTCACTTCATCTCTCAATTGTAATTTTCCATTGGGGTATCCTATCTCAACATTAGTTTGGGATAGTACTGTGTTATACAAGATGGAAGGGAAGCCATTACATTCCTTCTAATATGTGCTTCATAGAATCATTACAAACAAAAAGGTCGAATGACTTTTTGTGCTTTGATCAGCCGATTTCGAAAAACTAAATTATCTTTGATCTTAATTGGATGCGTAATTCCACAAGGATACACGGCGATAACTTGGAAGAATCGTAGA
This sequence comes from Tenodera sinensis, assembly GCA_030765045.1. Taxonomy (NCBI): domain Eukaryota; kingdom Metazoa; phylum Arthropoda; class Insecta; order Mantodea; family Mantidae; genus Tenodera; species Tenodera sinensis. Next base: position 225,478 of record JAUKNM010000159.1, read on the forward strand.
GTAACTTATTTCTGACATAGCTTCGGCGGTAATTATGGGACGTCACACAGGGTTTCGAAATAATTAACCACTCAAAACACATTAAGGAATACTCCGAGCAGCTCTTTCAAACGTGAAGGAAGTCGACAACGTTGCGTTGAAGCTGGTCAGGGAATTGACCTGCTTTGTGGATGTCAACAGTTAGAGCGCTTTCGCTTTCGTATAAAGTTTTGGGAGCTAACGCTTGTGATTGGCTTACTCTCGCACAGTAAGCATGGAAGCACAAGGTACTGTATGAGTTTGTTTTCGAGACGCACCGTTACGGTGTTTGTTTATGTACTGACCTAGGGAAAGTGACATCCACACAATCTGCTGTGTTGGCAGGTTGTTTTCGACAAAACAAGAATATTTGCGTAGGAAATTGTCAGAGGCAAAAACGTAAGATACAAAAGGTGCTCCAATTACTGAGAGTGAGAGCTACCACTATTTAAATTAATGTAATGACTTCCCTTCCTCCCAGTATAACAAATATGAATAATTTGGGGAATTTAAGCTCACACTGCATGTTACCATAATGGCTGAGTTGAATAGAACAGGTTAAGCTAAGGACAGGTTGTTCAAATCCCGGCAATAGCATGGCATTTTCAGTCTGATTCTATCTTTTATTCTGACTGTGGCATGGAAAATATTAGCTATGAAAAGTGGCTGTAAGTCAGGAAAACTCACAGATTTACGAGTGTTAGCTAGGCCTCTGCTGCATATGATATACCAAATGCCTACAGTTTCTCGTCGATGATTGTTCTGCCACGTGACCTATTGTCTCAAGCTCATTTCATGCTGTACTAAGCAAAACAAAGTCAGGGGGAATATTCTTCTGTACAAGAAGGAAGTGACTTACGAGTGGTAGAGATAAAATTGCACATATTTAATGAAAATGAAACGAACAAGAACGCCTGCCACTTTAGCCATCGGGAGTTCATACTTGATTCTGGCGAAGATACTCATGTTGCACTACAGCTATAAACCAGCTGTATAACATTATATTCGGATCCCCCCAGATGTTAAATCTTAGAAATATAACTTTCAAAAGCGTAGCTGCAAACGCCGTCACTGGATTTACGTTGTCAGTCCATTCGAAGCTGAGACCAAATTGCTTACTTTCACTGCATGGTGTGCAGAATTAAACATACTCGCTCAGTGGTTAGAGCGTCCGCCCGGCAAGCGGAAGGTCTGTGGTTCAAATCCCAGTTGTGGCATTGAATTTTTAAGTTCCAGTTCTACCTCTTAAACTTTACCCACACACGGCTTGTGTGTTTAAAAACACCAACAGTAAGTTTGTTGGCATAAATAAATAATAATTACCATGTGAAGGTTATTTAATCCTGGGATATAAAGTACTTGCAATAGTAAGTCACCATTGGGGTAATTGTTTCTGATGTGAGACTGCCTTTGTGGTTTACCAGGAGAAATACGAACTGGCTTGAGAATTTAATGCCATTCTGGCAGTTTGTCACAATAGCTCATTGGTTAGAGCGTCCGCCCGGCAAGCGGAAGGTCTGTGGTTCAAATCCCAGTTGTGGCATTGAATTTTTAAGTTCCAGTTCTACCTCTTATACTCGCAGTTTTTAAATTTTCTACAGCACGTAAATATTGTGGATTTAGTCCAATTTCAACGCTTGAAACTTTTAAATTGGGCCTATGTCAGTTCTGTGGGACCTAAGTTGAAGTGATACAGGTGTAGTCTCAAGTGTAGCCTACAATTTCACACAGTGGTATACGTCATACTCTTCTCTAGCCGAACTTCCTATATGGGGGTCTAAGTTTACTATATTTCATATCATATGCAACACCACGTTCTTTGAAATAGCTACAAAAACTTCACTTGTATATTTACTATGGCATTGTTTTGAAATTTTAGATTCAAAAATTAAACGTTCGATTTACTGCCATTCTGAGCCATAATGAGCAATCTGCGCTTTGCACTTGGTACTTGGCGATTACTTGAGGTATTCAGAAATACTGGGCATAGTACCTTTTTTGGCCTTTTATCATCTTAATGTTAATATTTTTGTGCTCCGCAACTGTTCCTTGTAATTTTATTAATTTGTATTACCTGTTTAGATGCGCAAGCAGTTTGTAACCTGCCGCTCACAAGCGCTCGAGAAGATATTGACAAAAACGACAAAATCAATCCGATTACTTTTCTATCACTTTTTTGGTTCCTAAACTTCTACATATATACACACTTTTCTGTTAGCACAGTCTATAAGCTTTCGTGATGTCACAACTCCCAACTATTTACTTCTCGTAATCTTGACTCAGTCCTATCAGTGTCTTTCTTCACTTTCTCTGTCTTTCATAGACTAACTTCGACGATACAATCACTCGACGCTCCTCAAATCTTCTTCGCGACACACTGACAGATTCAAAACTCTTAACTCTAACTTTGTTGTTGCCTCAACTCCTTATACAGTGGGGATGACGTCACATGGACCTTTCGTGAACTTCTTCAAACATGCCCGCGATGACGTAGTCTGATTTTTCTGGAAGGCTCTGGAGAAAACCCATTTTGCTGTTGTCGCTCGATTGTTGTTAGTCAGGTACACCCAAACAGTGGCGCGCGGCAGCCTGAACTTAGGCGCCTTTGTTTGCTAGCCGGTCTGGTATGTGATGTGCAGTAGCTTAGCCCAGACCATTCATTGTTTTGCGCCACGCCCGGCGTCACAGTACGCTATAATTTACTTGTTCCAAACCTTCGAAACGCGCTTTGTCTGGAGCTACTTACCGAAATATTAAAGCTAAATTTCATTCAAATGTCGTTGCGTACCTAAGTAAGAGAAAATTCAAGTTTCAGCAGCAGTTCCTGTCACAATTATGATATTGTGTGGAGTTCGCTTCCAAGAGCTGTGAGGTGTTGAGGTGCAAGCGGAGAGAAAGAAGAGAAAAGAGAAGTAAGGTCACACTTTACAAATAAATTGCCAACGGAAAGGTTTACTAATATTTAATTAAAAGAAATATTAAAGGTCGTGCTGTGCTGACTGTAAGTAAATTGTATGTACATATATATGGGAAATAGGAACTAACGTACATCTGATCACAGTGCACCCTGCACAGTTTATCCAATAGGAAGCAAGTGCTTGACAGCGGTTCCATAACTTTTAGAGGGGAAGCATTGTGCGCGTAGGGCCAATAACAAACCCAGACTTCGCCTGTAGGCATTTTCCAGCGCCTCCTAATTTAAAGAGAAAAGGAAACCCGCCGAAGTTGCTTAATGGAAAATGCTCTGACAAGTTTTGACCCCGGGGCGTCGCTGCATGATGATGTCCCTCATTCTGTGAGAACCAATGTAATGAATTCCGATAACGCTCGACCCCATACGATCCCTTTACATTAACTCTTACTCTCAGAAACTAAACGAACGATTGAAACTGTTTTGTATGAAGCATACAAAGCGTGGGCATAGCTTTCCGATATTATATTCGATAGATGGCGTGCCAAGCGTTCAGAATTACTCGCATCTCGTTTGGCAGATTCGCTATGGCCAACTTTAGCATTTTACGCGTTCAGGCATGCGGTGAGAACTTCCCTGGCAAATGACGGTGGTTTTAGACGCTTAAAACTTCACCTTTGCAAATATAAAGTTTGAAAGTAAAGGGACTCATATTCTCAGAAGCAGCCATAAACATTAACAAACAAAACATATCGGAACAAACATATAGATGAATTAATTGCAAGTAGCTTGTAAATCGGAGCTGAAAAGTTATAACGGGTATGTGAACGCCATACCTCAAAAGCAAAAAGAGGGTAAGTATGAAATGTCCTATTTATGGCTGCAAGGGAACATTACTTTTCTTTAGAATGCTCGTCCTGAAATGACGTTTAACAAGGAAATATGATTTTTGTTGTTTCTATCTCTTAAAATAATTCGAAAAATAAGAATGACATTCTCGGGTTACGTCACTGGCGTGCTTTATTGATGACACAACTTACTATACAGCAGGCCAAATTAACCTGAAAGTCTATTAATAGTGAACAAATACTCTACATTTATAGCATACAAAGTGTGTATGTACTTACAGACATATTTATTCCAATGTATCAGAAAAGTTTTCCACGTAGTTCTGCAGCAGAATACCTACCTTCGCTTTGGGTTATCTACTTGATGAATTTAATTATTTTATACATATACGAGTATGTACATCGACTTAATCACAAAACATAAAACAGAGACGACTTTTCTACATTAAACTGATAAACTCTTAAACGTAACAGGAACAAAATTATGTTTCATATTACAAAAGCCCAAGATACATAATACAATTATAATAGTTAAAGTGTAACTGATGAAAAATTGTGTACCTCAGGCAGACGGGTCACAGAGACGTACGGAAGTCCCTAATAAGCGCTGAAATCTCTTTATCCCGGTTCTAGGCCCCACCGAGCAGCCACCATCCTACGGGTTCGGTGTGGTATAAGGTGCCCACTCAGAGAGGACAACGCCCGCTCAACACCACCTAGCGCCAGTAACAGCAAGCATCTGTGCCACCTGTCTGGCACCGCCATACACCACATGTATGGAAAGGAAATCGTGGTATGAAATTAAGCACCCCAGCATTCGCCTAACCCCGGAAAGACCCAAGTGAGATTGCGCGGTCACTGGGATCGAACCCGCGACCTCCCGAATGCGAGTCGTAAACATTGCTGCGGCGCCACCTTACACGCAAGAATTTAGATCTAACACATTAAACATTTTCATAAAATAAGAATTAAAATAAAGTGTTTATATAACGCGTTAACTACATAAACTTAATTTACTTTGCGTTTAATTTAAAATGATGCTAAAGCCACTTTAAATGTTACAGCCAAAAGTCCATCTTCCTTGCTGTCGCTGACCTCACTAGTTACGGCATAATTTCCCGCAATTTCTCTCCCATTGTACGTGCTTGCGAGCGTGTAATAGCCTTCCGCTACTGTTTTAATCCCTAAATGGATTAGAAAACCTCGGACTCTCTGTCGGTCACTCATTAAGTACATATAAAGTACAAATTGTCGTAGCTTTGCTAACAAGCAATAGAGAAGTAACTAACCTTACACGTCGCTAAACAAAGCTATTAAGCTAATTCACCCCAAACACAGAGGCAATGCGTTAAACAGATTCCACAGAAATGCTGCTGTCTACCGTCATTTTCCCTTAAAGTGTCACTTAATTTCCATTGCAAATAAGGACAAGCATGCCAACTCTAATTATACGAAAATTAAATATTTACGGTTTAGCACATACACTGAACAAATAATAAATCTGAACCTCTAAGCTTAAATCTGTTGTGACGAAGAACCAGCTTGTGAAAAGCCGAAAATATAAGTTAAAACACATCTGTTTGTGTGATTAAGCATTTTGCGTCGGATGAATTGAGAATACATGTTTTACACCTGGTGGAAGGTACTGCTTCGGCCATGCATGACCAGGAATTCTACATAATGAATGTAACAAAAATGTCCAATACAATTATTGTCAACAAAGAGCCGTTTCGTCGAAAAAATATTTGTAGCAAATATTTGGAGCCATCTAGCTTTTTGACCAATGGATATAAATTGTTTATTATTTCACTGTCGCACAAACATGCGTGAACAATACTATAATGCATTTTTACCTTAATTCGAATGAATTTAGCCACGTTTAAATGTTAAAGGGCCATGTAAAGTTTAATTTCTAATACGAATATGGCAACGCCACGTCGCGTGTTGTCACATTGAGATTGAACGGCCGGCACATTTGGATGGAGGAGAGGTTAGAGGAGATATTGCCTGACGTTACTAAAAGCGAGGGGGAGGGAAGGACAGGCGACAAATTCATGCGTCACTTCCTGGAAGGGGTCTTCCGTCGGTCAAATACCTTGGAGAAACCTTCCAAAGTACAGCGTCCCCCCACAAGGCTCTAATCTTTTTTTGATCCTACAATCGTCAAACACATGGAGGTGAAACAAATGTTCAGTTCAGTTTGTTTATTATAAAGTATTGGCCTGGTGCCGGTACATAGGGCCCAGCTTACAGGCTATATTTGACATTTATATACAATTTGCTTACTTATAACTAATTATACTTTTTGGTTTGTGCAAAAACCCACACGGTGACCATCTATCAGTCACCGAGAATAGTTTCCTTATATCCTTTAAGTTCTGTTCAGTTTGGTTTATATATATGTATATACATATGTACATATTTACAATTATATACACGCATACATACACGCGCGCACTCACTCACACACACACACACACACACACACACACACACACACACACACACACACACACACCTTCACTGGGCACACCAGAAATATGCGTCCCAGCGCACTGCACTATCTACACTTCATATATACACTTTCCCGCTGTTTTCCTGCGCGGGCAGGGGACAGCTCCTGAATATTTTCCGAGGCAAGGGCCTCTGCCGGAACATGTGTGTGGCTTAGGAACGAGGTTGCGTGGACGCGCATTTGTCGGCGAGCCGTGCCGCTTCTAGAATACTTTTATTCTAGTATGTTTGCGGTGCTTCGGCTCGCCTTTGCCGATGTTGGCGATCACGTCATTCTCGTGGTTTCTAATGCGCATCCATGCCGCCATTGCTCGTTTTTCTATTGCCTCCGGGATGAACGGGACCTGGGTTTCGCGGTGACGAGTGTGGTTAGTGGTGAGGAGTGGAGCAGACAGGATTTTTCTGAGGGAGAGGTTTTGGAGGGTTTGGAGTTGTTTCAGGGCGGTTTTGGAGGGATTAGCCCAGGCCACACATGCATACAGGACCACCGAGAGAATAAATGACCTATATAGTATCAGTTTTGACTTCAGTCGCAACTGTTTACTACGGAAGATGGGGGCGCACAACTTTAGCTGCTCTCTGCCTTTGTTGGCGCTATTTTTTATGTGGGTGGACCAACACATTGTGTGGTCCAAGGTGACACTAAGTATTTAACCTGCTGACGGCAGTGCAATATTTGACCACCGACCGTCAGGTCCATTGCCAAAGTGTGATGCCGCTTAGAAAAATGAATCAGCTGGCATTTGTCGGGGTTAATTTTGATTTTCCAGTCATGTTGCCATGAGAGGAAGTTGTTCACATAACGTTGCATTTCTGCAAGGCCGAAACGTGGGTTTCTATGGTGATTGTATATTGCAGTGTCGTCGGCATACATGGCGACCTTGCATCTGGCGTCCACTGGGAAGTCATTAGTGAATAATATGTACAGAAAAGGGGACATGATTGCCCCTTGTGGGACGCCAGCCCGCATCACTCGCTCCCGTGAGGAGGAGCGGCCCACTTGGACGTAAAACTGCCGTTTTTCTAGAAAATTGTGCAGCAAGTATAGATAATTTTGAAGAGCCGGGAATTTGTTGTGCAGTTTGTAAATGAGGCCATTGTGCCAGCACCGGTTGAAACAGATGAGAGGAAATGATGAGGATAATATACCCATGACCTCCTGAATCCACTCTTCTAACGTTATCGCGGAGTAATCTGGCTTGTTTGTCTTAGGAGATAAACAGTGATTCCTCAAAGAGTGTCCTATAGTGCTTTTCAAATGGGAAGAGTTCTGATCTGCAGCCAATGAGATGCGTTTACATGCACAGCGTTGCAGGCTCATTACCCCCACTGTTCATATTTGTTGGCGCGCGTCAAGCCCCACTTAAGGGGAAAGCAATATGACAACACAGCAGGACTCCGATTGGTTACCGGTCTGGAGACGCTCAAGGAAGGAGTCTTAAGGCGTATTTGGCAGCAGAAAGTTGTCAGTTGCCACCGGTATGGTATCATATTGTGACGGCGGCCTACGACAGTGGCGGCTAAAGGTATGATTCCCCAGCAACGTGGCGTTCAGTCGCCTGATCGCGGATCTAGCCTGGCGACTGCATGATTCCCTGGCAAGCGTGGCGATAGGAGATCGATGAGGTAGTGGTTTCGTAGAACGTTTGATTGGACATTCTTTTGGAGGAAGCGGAAGGTGATATTATTTGTTTGTTGTTGATAAGTCATGAAAATGTTGAAAGAGGGAAAGTTAATCCGCTGTTTACAACGAGGACATTTGAAGACTTCAGCACCATTTGATAGATAGACGTCTAATTAATGATGAACAGAAATTTAGATAGTTTTTCCGACCAAACGTGAATCAGCTTAATTACATCCTGACCATGATCGAAACAGAAGTGAAGAGGAGCTTCTACAGTAGAAGTAGGAAACCGATTAAACCTGCTGAAAAAATAGCAGTAACCTTGAGGTTGGTTTCAAACCATTACACATATTTAGATTATATGTATATACTTGTATCTTTGTTTATTGCTTAAAATAATTTACAATGATTTTATAAAAAAAATATTGCTTTTAAAATAATGTCTGTCTTAATGTCTCTGTTTGGGCACATATTTATTACATAACAATAAAAGTAGGCTATTAATACTATATTACGAGGAAAACTATAAAATGGATGAACTGAATAGTTCACTAAAAAGATCGATCTGTTGATTTTCCAAATTCCCAAGGTGTCCTGAATTTTTTTTCACAGCTGATGTCTATAAAAAGTGTGATTGCCTAAATATCTAACAACTTCAAATTACAACTGTATGAAATACCTGTTCATCGCCTAGAAACATAGCCAATTCCACCATGTTTTCTGTGGCAATATTAGATGTGCAATAATGCGATTTAAATTGTTAAATACTCACATTCTTATTCATTTTTGGTATAGTCTCATTAGAAAATCCAATAGAGGTGCACCATAAATTACAGAAATGATATTTAAGATTTAACAAATGAAACAAAACTTGAGATTCAGTCTATTTTCAATAGATAACATTCATCCTCTTTCTAAATTCAATACCTCGTTTCTTTAATTTGATAGTATTAAAAAACTGTCACTTAGCAATTGATATATTGAAAGCAGATTATTTCTAGCTGGGTTTGGATCATTATGTTGATATCTTCTTATGAAGAAATGTCATGATTTTACAAGACGTCATGGCATAAAACTGGATGGAAAAGTTGCATTTCATTGAAAGATAAATTTAAGATCGTTTGTAGTTTTAATCTGCCTTTGATTTACACTAGCATTCTTCACTACGCACGTGTGCATTTATAGTAAGTTGTTTGTAAAGGCTATCAGTCTTCCAGCAATAACTGTGGTTCAGTATGACCTCACTCACATTCTGCTTAGCGTTACCGTACCCACACAAGTTGTGAACACCTCAGAAAGTGCAAAATAAACAAAGCTGACAGTTTGTGTAATGAATGAATAGTTGTAATGTGTGATTCAGCCAACGCGAATATGTAGAATCACATTCACAAGTCAAATCTCTTTTGTATTACCGCAAATATCATACATTATAATTATACATTTTTGTGAATATTTGCAGATGTTATTGAATATGCCGAATGACATTTTCTTTCAATCACACGCCAACGCTTAGCCACTATACTGGTGCTCTGACCAGTCGTGGCGTAACGTCGCGCGACGTAGAGGCCCGAGTATAAGGACTCATCTGCGCATGCTCCAGACCTCACGCCGTCGCGTTGCGTCAAAGCCACGCTGCTAGGGAATCATACCTTGGCTCGGGGCAGGACTGTCCCACCCCACTAGCGGTATGTGTATCAATGTCGTTCAAGGTCAGGCTGCCTTGTGAGACTGTTTGTGAACACGTGACAACAATCAGAGTGGCAGAACCAAAAGAGGTTTTCGAGATATTCGAGAAGTGTCTGGTGGCTGGCATGTTTACGAAGTTCGAGAAAGGTCCATGTCACGTCAGCCTCGCTATATAAGGAGGTGGGGCAAGGAGAGTGGGAATCTGTCAGTTTTTAGTTTTAGTTCGCGTGTGTGTGTGTGTGTTTGTGTGGCGTGCGTGTGTGCCAGCTGAGTACGGTCGCGTCGAAAGGAAGATAGCGACGCAGTTAACGAGTGATGCGTGATTGTATCATCAAAGTCAGCTTTTTGAGAGATAGAGAAAGTGAAAAAAAAAAAAAAAAAAAAAAAGGAGTGAGTTAAGGTTACGAAAATAAAGTATTGTGAGTTGTTTCTACTAGTAATATAATAAAACGATTGTAGGCAGTATTAACGTCAGTAAAAGAAAATAAAGTAAGAAGAGGCCTAACTCCCAGCCTCTGCGCTCCCCACTTCTGTCCACCTACAAGCGTCGTGAGTGGGGTGCAGTACTAGAGGATGGTACGTGGTCAGCACCTTGATCACTCTCGGGCTGGTATGCAACCAGGGCTGGTATTTTCAGTCAAGTAGCTCCTTAATTGATCCCTCAGGGACTGAACGAGGCTTAGTGCACCCGGGACCAGGTCTCCCAGCCGGACGAAATTTCCATTCCGATAACGGGAACCGAACCCGAGTCTCCCGCTTGGTAAGCATCACCGGGTTAAGGAGATAAACCAAAAAAGCTCTTACGTATGTGGAAAGTAATATACTTATTTTAAAATTAAAGAGCGATAACTCTCCAACGCCTACAACATTGCAACTAAAGGCATTCCATTAAAGAGCACCCTTGAAAAATGCTGAGTGAGGAGGAGACAAAGGGAGGGGGAGTATTTATGTCCTATGAGTCAGAAGAGAATTGCCAGTTGTCACCGGTGTGGCATTGACACTAACAATTGCTCCTACTTATATAAAAACTTCTTTTTTAGAATTAAAGAGCAATGTAAACTCAAACGCGTGCAACATTGCATTTCCACAAATAAGGCATTCCGTTAAAGGAAACTTTTCCACTGATGTTACTTCTAGCACACAACAAAAATAACAAATACAGCGGCATGTTTTCCAAGCCGTTACTGCCCTCTACAAATAATTTTAGCTCAGTTTTAATTAAGAAATGGATACGGCAGGTTCGCTTAGTTTATTTTATCCTTTTTTCTGTCAGAATCTACATACAGTATTATTATTTTTCCTCCACCACTCTGTGCTTGCTTGGGGGCGAGACTGTTTTTGCTACATTTTGCGGTGCAGAAGGAAATGATCCTGCTTCCGAAGGGTCATGGGTGGAGGTAATATTTTCTGGCGCTGCGTTTGATTTCCCAGCCGTTTCCACATGTCAGTGGTATGACATGCTGTGTATAACGCATTGCAGCTCTACACTAAGTCCACAGTGAAATATACAAACTCATGTGACTAAAAACATATATTCCCGATAACGAAGCGATTTAAATAAATTGATTATAGTATGTCAAGGTTTGAAGTTCTTAACAACATACCCGACATGAATGTGTACTTGATACGTTCGTGGGACCTGACACTCTAAAGAAGCATGTTTATGCCAACCCAAATATTACTGTTTCTTTTAACTGAGTTGCATTTCTGTTAATATCAGAAAGGGGACCAGATAGTGATTCGTACACGATTTCAGTATTTCAAAACATAACTTCAGTTGAGGATATCTAAACTTCTACTGCTCAGATCAAAATTTAATTTTGGATGAATATTTAGTGATTCATTGTGATTACATTGATATAGAGAACACCAAAACAATTAATTAAAATGGGCATGTAATAAGGAAAAAAGTGATAACATGTTTTTGAAAAAATATAATATATATAGTACTAACGGTACGAATTCCTCCTACAGCAGTCAAGCATATGCAATGTGTATTCATAATTCATAACCTAAATTTACTTAAATATTTCTGGCTATATTCAAAAGAAAAAATATTTAACTTTTGTAAAAACAAAAAAGGATTTTTTTTTACTCAAATATATATTTTTTTAATTTTATGTTTTGGATTTCTCCAATAATAATGGGTTACGTATGTAGAATACATGCTTCTGTAACTACTGTAAAATGTTCATTCAAATAGGTTCAGTGGTTTTGAAAAAAAAAAATGTACCTGAGTTTGAAAAATGTCAAGTTACAGAAAACTACATTTAAAGAAAAGTGTGTCATCTCCGAAGTGTGGCCGAGCACTCCACCATATTTAAATGGGATAATTTAAAACCTTAAATGTACCGGTACCCTTACAATATATATAATTTTGAAGAGCAAGGTTTCTACTTTTTTTAAAGATGAAAAACAAAAAATTGATTTTTTGAGCCCAAATCACTACCCGGTCCCTCAATATTAGAAACGACCTCGTGTTTCAGTTACAAAGGTTATATGGTCACAGAATATCTCAATTGACCTCATCTTCAGTACTGATGTACCCGGAGCTTGAAGCGGTGCTGAGGCGGGTTTCCTCCGGGTTCTCCGGTTTCCCCCGGAGGTAAACATGTTTCTTAGTACTCAGACTTTGCAAACAATGGAAGGCGGTAAGGAGGAACATGAATACTAAAGCAACAGAGACGAACAAATCACGCAGTGAAGAATGACCCCCATCATGATCCACGTCAGAGGGTACAAGAGGAATCCATTTAGATTTATTTTCTCAGTTTATAAATCAGCTTAAACGTAGGTAATATAGGTGTTTATTAGTCCCTAAATTTTTATTTTGAAATATATTTTATTGGATGATACCTATTACTTCAACTATAATTGATCATCATTATGATGATAATGACAAGGGAAGGTCATGATATGTTGTTGCGCAAATTATATTTATACATAACACAGTTAGCAGAGAAACAAAATATATATGCACCATAAAAATTATAGCTCCTATGGACTATTACCACAGGAGATAACCAGTCATCCAAGTTACGACGAGGTTACTCTAAGTGTGATTGATTTATTGCACAAATGGTTTACTTGAGACAAATAGTCAATAATATGGCATGAAACACTGTATAACAGCGGTTACTTACTTGATTACACTCTCAGAGACAAAAAATATGCGTGATAAATAACAACATAGCCAGTTTTATTTATTAATGCCAACAAACTTAAGGCTGGTATTTTAAAACACACAAGTCGTCTGTGGGCAATGTTTAAGAGGTGGAATCAGGACTGAAAAACTCAATGCCATAGCCGGGATTTGAACCACGGATCTTCCGCTTATCGAACGGCTACTCTAACCCCTAAGCTACCGTGGCTAATTTGCCAGTTCGACATTAAATTCCCCAGCTGATTCGTACTTTCCCGGTTAGACCACAAGGAAATCTCATATCAGAGATAAATTCGCTAAGAGCGATTTACAATAGTAAGTAGGTACTTTATGTCCCGGGGTTAAGTAACCTTGAGATAGTAATTATTATTTATTTATGCCAACAAAGTTAATACTGGTGTTTTAATTCCGATTTCAGCTCTTAAATATAGTGTTCATAGATAGTTCTCGTTGGGTACACATTCGATGAAAGCGGATTGGTCACAGTTTTCATCGAAACACTCTTCCATTAAGCCTTCTTCGAAGCGGCACTCCAAGGGTGTTTGCAATACGAGACACCAGGGAAAACTTTGGTGTAGCCGTATTGAAAAATTACATACCTGAATAAGTTGGAGGATCTTGGTGCAGGGAAATGGAAATACACAAACGGTTGAAGGTGTAAGAATTCATCTCTATGTCATATGCTAATGTCATTGTCAGAAGAAACCGCAGTTACATCTGTGATAAATTTCACAAATTGTTTTGTATGGACGGAAAGAGGAAACATCGGCAAGTTGAACAATGCCTTTGCAGGAAACCGCTTTTTGATGAAGTCAACGCCCTCAAGGGCTGTAGAGTTTTATAGCTCATGGTCTTTGTTGACTGTCCAGGAGTCAATCAAAAGAACGCTATCAGAATGTGGTTGAAACATTTTTATGGGCTTAGCTTAGCGATGTGAATACTGGGCAATTATGATTCCAACATAATGACGCTACCAGCCATACCGCATATGACACCATAGCCTTGTTGAGGAATAAGTTTTTTCACGCAACGATGATCAGATCTGGCCAACAAATAGATATAACCTAATACCCTGTGACGTTTTTCTTTGGGGGCACTTAACATTGCGTCTATAAAAACAATCCCCCAACAATACCACAATTGAAGGATGAGATTGGAAATTTCAAAGCTTAAATTGAGGAGTAGATCTGCCTGAAAGTGATAAATTTCATTGATAGAATTACAACCTGCAGAACAAGTAGTGCCAGACGTAATTTTTCATACACAATGTTTTCATACGTAATGGTAGTCTGTGTCCTTTGTATTGATGTTGAAATATGTTGCGTTTCTTGAAAATAAGTACTCTATTTAATAGTTAAAACCAGCGTTCCTAATGGTCCACCCGATAACAGAATGTACTGCAAGCGTTAAAAGTGGAGTTTTACTTCCGAGTATGGAAGTTGAAGGAACGGGGCTAAATGCAAAGTTCAGCAACAGGAAAGAAAAAAGAAAGAAGGAAGGCGGAAGGGAGGAAGAAACGAAGGAAGGAACGAATGAATGGAGGGAGGAAGGAATAGGTAAGGAGGGAAGGTAGGAAGGAAGAAAGGAAGTAAAGAAGGAAGGAAGGAAGGGGGAGAGGAAGGAAGGAAGGAAGGAAGGAAGGAAGGAAGGAAGGAAGGAAGGAAGGAAGGAAGGAAAGATATTGTGATAAAATACAGTCCACTTAATTTTCGTCACCTATTGTCGTCCAAACCCCTGCACAAATGCCAGTTTTCTTCTCGCCGTTAACACAGTCCTCAGCGTCGAGTATTGTACTTAAGTGTATGACAGACAGCGAAAGTGCAGAAGGACATTGAAGGTACTGAGTCAAGGTTACAAGAAGCAAACAGTTGTGAGATGTGAACCTTTAGAGACAGCTGGCCGTGTTTTCTTACAACGAGCACAACTCAGTGATTGATATAGTGCAGCATCTCACCGAGAGGATTCTTTCTATTGCTGAGCAATCTATTCCGCGGTTGACTACCGTCATATACTACCGTAGATTTCCTCCGTCCCTTGGTGGACGGATGAATCTCCGAATGACGTGCTCTTAGAGCTTTTCAAGGTCACCCTACATTGGATATTCTACTCCAATACAAGAAAATGTGCGGCAGAACCAGAAAAGTCGTTAAGAATAGCAAAAATACATCTTACAGCAAATTTGTAGCTTCATTTAACCGACATACAGCTTCCTCGGTTGTATGGGATAAGTTAAGGCGCCTTACCGTCAAACCGACCTATATACAAATTGCGGGCCTGAAAACAGTTACAGGAGCATTTGTTGAGCCACTTGGACATGCTTCCACTCAAGTGTTTTGCTTGAATAACTACTCCCCTGAGTCCTTCCAACTAAAACACAGGTGGAATCTTAAGACTTCGCGTTTCGTTCTAGAAACGTAGAATATTACAATCGCCTTTTCGCCATGGTGGAGTTAGAACATTCCCTTTCACCTTCACGAATATTAGCACCAGGACCAGACCGTATTCACGTACAAATGTTATAACAGTTCTCTCCTGAAGGAATGGCATTCCTGCTCGAGGTCCATAATAGTGTATGGGTTGACACAGTAGTTACAGAAAATTTGGGGAGGTCACAGTATATACCCATTTTGAAAGCTGAAAACAATCATGTTCCCTCCAGTTACCACCGTGTTTCCCTCATCAGTTGTGTCTGCAAGGTGATGGAACGCATGATCAATGGACGGTTAATATGATGGTTAGAAACTCAGGCTAGCATGCAGTGTGGTTTTCGATAACGATTTTAAACTGCAGAGCATCTTGTATCAATATCGACACAGATAGTTAACGGATTTATGAAGAACTGCCAAACGTTGGTATATTTGTCAATCTCGAGAAGGCTTATGATTCGTGTTGGCAAGCAGAGATTCTTCGCTCCTTGTAACATGGAACATATGTCTACCACTGTTAATTCAGGAGTTTATGAAATACTGCGTTTTCAGAGTAAGGGTCAGCTCGGTTTTTTCGAAGCGTTTTGTTCAGGAAAATGGTGTACCTCAGGGTTCGGTACTCTGTGTCACGCTATTTACAATAGCAATTAATTCCATCTGAAAATGTATTCCACCTGGAGTTCAGCATGCCTATTCGTGGACGACTTCGGCGTCTATTGTACTTTCCAGCACACGGCATTTCTTGTTTGCTTTTTTTTTTTTTTTTTTTTTTTTTTTTTTAAACGGCGCCTGCACCAATCTTTGGACAACCTTCGAGAATTAAGCTCAACTGAGAAGTCAATGTGCGTTAATTTCTGGCCCCGCAGGAGACGATTACCACCTTCGTTCCGTTTCGGTCCAGATTTATTCTCCTTCGCAGATGTGACGCATTTCCTGGGGTTGATCTTGGATAGGCAGCTCAGTTGGTAATTGCACATAGCGCACTGTGAGCCTGATATGACCGTTGCGGGTACTAAATGGCAAATCGTGGGGAGCAGATCGTACAATTTTGTTGCGAATATATCGCGCACTGGTCCGATCCAAACCAGACTATCGGTGTATCATTTATTCATGAGTACCTATGACCATCTGTACTGAGATTAGACGTGGTCCTTACGCATGGCGATAGGACCTTCGCCAACAAGCCCAGTTGTGAGCTTTTATGTCGAATCGGCAGAATCTCCCTTGGTATATCGTTGTGAGATTCTCGTTGCAAATTATGGTTGTGCGATTTCATGTATGCTTAAGAACCCATTTTCGGATCATTTGTCACCACCATGCTAAGAGAAAAATATAGGAAAATCACCCTTAGTCCTAAGCCAGCGGGTTTCCATGAGCTTCTTAGGAAGCTTGCTATTGAAATGCCTAAATATTTCCCAGGGGTGATAGGCCTTCTACCCCTCTTGCTTACCTGGCACGTCTCATTTACATCTTAGGATGACCGTACACCGGAAGTCCACGATGACTATCTCTAGTACTCGTACTTGTTTTTAGCAATTTTTATCGGGCTACACCGACCGTCGTTTTATTACACCGATGAATCAAAGAGCTCCTGCTGTTTTGTATGTGCTTATATTTATGGCAGCATGATCACATACATTTAGTTTTTATAATAGCACTTCCATTTATACTGCAGAGTTGTATGCAAGATACCGAGTAGTTTTATATGTGCGCTGTCATAAACTAAATGACTGCCTGACATTGAATGATTCTCTTAGTGCACTTCGAGAACTGTACAAACTCCCATCCTATTGAAAAACGTATCCAAGATGCCCTCCACGTTTTACACGCTTATGGTATGTTGTGGTGTGTGAATAGATTCCTGATCACGTAGGATTGCCTGAAAGTGAAATGCCAGATTTGGCAGCAAAGGCGGCAACCACAGAATCCACTATTACCATGTCTCGTATTACTTCAGAAGACATTATTAGGGTTGAAGTTCGCAGAGCTGTACTGTCGTGCTGGCACGAAGAGTGGTCAACTTTCCGCGGTAATAAGCTTACAGCAGTGAAAGAACTTCCAATAAACTGGGTAACTTCCTCTCGAATATCTCGTCTCGAGATGATTTTGGGTCACTTGCGCATTGGCAACTAAAATTTTTCGCATGTTACCTTTTTAAACGGGACGCTGCTCCTCTTTGTCCGCTGTGCAACAACCTTTTATCGATCTGTTACGTGCTGCTGGTGTGTTTGCCTAACATACCATCAGGACTCTCTGTAACTGCCTACAGAGGTCTTGGCGGACGATAAGCAAGAGGTCGAAGGTGTTTTTAAGTTTTTAGCGGAGATAGACACGAATTTGAAATTATAATACTTTAGGTAAATTTTTATTCTCTTTTGATATCTCTGGAACTTTATTTTAATTCTTGCTTTTGCCTCCTGTTTTGCATATTTGTGTATATTGATATTCGTTTTTAAAAGTAATTTTATTTTATATAAAAGTTTATAGTTGGCTTTTGCCATGAACCGTTTTTTAAGAGCGCTGATGACCAAGTAGTTGAACGCCCTTAAACCTACATCCCCATCTCCTCTGATTGTTGTTATTGACGTACAAATATACAGTCGCGCGAGGCTGCCTGTCCTTGGGCACCTTGGTTTGATCGCCGACCTGGTATGTGGTGCGAAGTATCTTAGCCTCGACAGTTGTTGATTTTGTGTCGCGCCCGGCGCCTCCGATTAAGATGAAAGTCCCTCATATGAGTACCAAAACGTAGTTTGCTGTTTTGGCTGTTTTTATTTACGTTTGTGGAAACCTCGCGGGTTCTGCATATGGCATCTAATTATGTGCGAAGTGTCTTCGTGTGGTAAAAGTAACCTCTTTTAATACAGTATGGTTGAAGAGCCGGTGAACGCAGAGCATCTCGTTTTCACATTAATTACTTTGAGGAATTACCTTGGCGATAATGGGATACAGCAGCATGTCATTATTCCAAGCGACGGGGCTAATCCAACTAACTAGTAGCTCTGTACGATCGTCATATGTCGATTACAGTCACGCCGAGCAAGCGACAATGACGTGATCAATTTCCTTTTATGACACCAGTCTATGTACTGCAGTACATCGCAGATTGCTCGCCCACCACAATGGGTAACCATTTATAACCTTGTTATTAAGTAAACCAACTCTTGTGGGGCATTGAAAGGAAGGGAGATTACGTGAGGAATCTCACATAATAGTATACAGGCATTGTACGACACGCTCTATTGCTGTGCCATGCCATGAAATGAGATATATCAACGGCACACTGCCACCGCAAGTGATTTTAACACTCTGTTACGTCTGGTCGCTAACCAACTCCAAATACTTGGCTCTTGGCAACGAAAGCTCATTTCTCGAGCCATACGTCATTGCACGGGATGTTTTTTACTTATTGTATATAGTGAGAAAATGTGATGTGTTCCACTCACATGACTTTCTCTACTCTTACATAAACAATTGTTACAAACACTGATTCCTCTACTTCATGTTAATCGAGATAATATTTGTAGAAATAATCTCATTGCTAATTTTCTTGTAGTTGCAAGGGGAATATAGTAACCGATAGTCAAGTGTTTTAAGATTGGTCGCCATATGATGACCTTACAATTCCGTTCTCTTTGCATGACCAAGAGAGTATTGCAGAATTCTGACAAATAAGGAATATTTCCGAATGGTTGACTTCACAAAAAAAGAACATTTGACATAATTTGTGAGTTTTAACGATATCTGCGCTTTTTGTACAGTAAGCTTTGGTCTATGTCTTACGGTTCTCCTATATGCAAAAGTCATCAAGAGTAAACAGGAGAGGCTATAGACAGACATTTCAAAATATACATTTCATTTGTCATTAAAATATTTTAAACTCAAGGAATTTTAATCAAGATCGTTAGAGACATTTTCGAGAAAACCAAAATTTTCGAAAAATGTTCCATGTAAAGGGTAGTTTAGGGTGGAGGAATTTTTTTCATAATCTTCGTGTTGCACCCTTAAAAGATATTTAACTTAAATACCAACTTTGATTTTCAACCGACTTTTCGTTTTTGAGTTATTCTGTTCACATACATACATACATACATACATACATACATACATACATACATACATACATACATACATACATACATACATACATACATACATACATACATACATACATACATACATACATACATACATACATACATACATACATACATACATACATACATACATACATACATACATACATACATACATACATACATACATACATACATACATACATACATACATACATACATACATACATACATACATACATACATACATACATACATACATACATACATACATACATACATACATACATACATACATACATACATACATACATACATACATACATACATACATACATACATACATACATACATACATACATACATACATACATACATACATACATACATACATACATACATACATACATACATACATACATACATACATACATACATACATACATACATACATACATACATACATACATACATACATACATACATACATACATACATACATACATACATACATACATACATACATACATACATACATACATACATACATACATACATACATACATACATACATACATACATACATACATACATACATACATACATACATACATACATACATACATACATACATACATACATACATACATACATACATACATACATACATACATACATACATACATACATACATACATACATACATACATACATACATACATACATACATACATACATACATACATACATACATACATACATACATACATACATACATACATACATACATACATACATACATACATACATACATACATACATACATACATACATACATACATACATACATACATACATACATACATACATACATACATACATACATACATACATACATACATACATACATACATACATACATACATACATACATACATACATACATACATACATACATACATACATACATACATACATACATACATACATACATACATACATACATACATACATACATACATACATACATACATACATACATACATACATACATACATACATACATACATACATACATACATACATACATACATACATACATACATACATACATACATACATACATACATACATACATACATACATACATACATACATACATACATACATACATACATACATACATACATACATACATACATACATACATACATACATACATACATACATACATACATACATACATACATACATACATACATACATACATACATACATACATACATACATACATACATACATACATACATACATACATACATACATACATACATACATACATACATACATACATACATACATACATACATACATACATACATACATACATACATACATACATACATACATACATACATACATACATACATACATACATACATACATACATACATACATACATACATACATACATACATACATACATACATACATACATACATACATACATACATACATACATACATACATACATACATACATACATACATACATACATACATACATACATACATACATACATACATACATACATACATACATACATACATACATACATACATACATACATACATACATACATACATACATACATACATACATACATACATACATACATACATACATACATACATACATACATACATACATACATACATACATACATACATACATACATACATACATACATACATACATACATACATACATACATACATACATACATACATACATACATACATACATACATACATACATACATACATACATACATACATACATACATACATACATACATACATACATACATACATACATACATACATACATACATACATACATACATACATACATACATACATACATACATACATACATACATACATACATACATACATACATACATACATACATACATACATACATACATACATACATACATACATACATACATACATACATACATACATACATACATACATACATACATACATACATACATACATACATACATACATACATACATACATACATACATACATACATACATACATACATACATACATACATACATACATACATACATACATACATACATACATACATACATACATACATACATACATACATACATACATACATACATACATACATACATACATACATACATACATACATACATACATACATACATACATACATACATACATACATACATACATACATACATACATACATACATACATACATACATACATACATACATACATACATACATACATGGTACAGTTGGCGACGACGCAAATATTGATTACTAGAATTTTGTGCTCATCAACTTGTCTTATATTTAAGTGTATTCACCGTTAGTTTCGTAAAAGTTTTTGTCTCATTTGATTAGTTATTGTGTTGGAGTGTTGTGTTATTGTTCGTGAATACGGGGATTATTTCTGTGAATAAATATAAGCAATTTTAATAAGGACTTTCGCATGGTCAAGGACTTGATTCCTAAATGTTCTAGGAGGCCTTGGTGTGAATTTTAAAGAAACATCAACATTTTAATTTAATTCATTTGTACTCTAAGGAAAGGATCATTTTAAGTGAAAGCTCGGAAGAGAAATACATCTTTTGTGCCTGAATTGTTCTCAAGATGACCAATGAAATAAAAGATGATTTGGATATTGCTCTCCAAACATTAGTGAGCATAACTGAGATAAGCAAAAATCTAAAGAAAGAACTCAAGAGCCGTATCCTTGAATCTGTAAGTACAATAAGAAATGTTTGCATAAAATTTGAAAGCGATATAGCATTGAAGGATTCAAAAATTAGTGAATTAGAAAGTAAAATAGCGAAACAGAACGCTGAATTACAACGCGATGCTATGGTTAGGGCAAAATCGTCAGGCAGACAGTTATTGCCATGTTCGGAGGGCGGTGGGATCCAACGCCATATGAAATCTTCTAATCAAACACGGAATCTCTATTCCGAAATAGTTACAAATGCAGGGAAAAGAGAAAAGCGATATAAAATGTTCATTAAATCAAAAAGTGACCAATCTAGTGAGGATGTTAAGAAAATAATAAAGACAAATATTGATCCAAGAAATGTAAAGGTTGGGGTCTGCGCTTTAAAATCTTTAAATGATGGAAGAGTAATGATACAAACCAATAGTGAAGAGGAAGTACAAAGATTAACAACAGCCATTAATGAAAAATGTAGCGAACTGTTGGAGGCAAAAATCCCCAAATTATGGGATCCTAGCCTAGTAATTTATAACATCCCAGAAGAGATTACTATAGATAATGCGGAAGAAATTATTATTGCACAGAACCCCTGTTTTAACCTCAATACAGGAGATCTAAAACCAAAGTTTATAATAACAAATAGGAAAAACTCACGTCACTTGGTTGTATCGGTGAGCGCTCAAATAAGAAAGCAACTGGTGTACAACAAGCTGAAGATAGGATGGCTCATTTGCAACACAGAGGATTATATCAAAGTTAATCGCTGCTACAAATGTTGCCGTTATTTCCATAAAGCAGGCAATTGTAAAGGAGAGGAGACCTGTGCCCGTTGTGCAGGGAAGCATAACACAAGGGACTGCAAGGCAGCAGATAATGAACTGAGATGTGTGAACTGCATTAATCATAATAAATTTAATAAATATGCAAAACATAATGAGAATCACTCAGCGTTAGATAGGAACTGTCCATGCCTACAGGTTGCCACGGAGAGATATAAAGAAAATATCAATTACTAAAATGGCTAACACAAGGAAAAATACATATAACAAGAAAGCGTACAATAACACCGTCTCACTGAACTGCGTGCAGATTAACCTAAAACACAGTAAAGCAGCGACTTACAACCTGGAAGATTTCATTGAAAAGAATAAAATAGACATAGCCTTTGTACAAGAACCCTACACAATAAACAATCAAGTTAAAGGGATTCCTCATAAATATAAAATTTTCAGCTGTGGAAACGGCACAAAGAGAGCTGTCATTGTGGTCACCAATAAAGAGATTGACGCTATTTTAATAAAGCAGCACTCAGACGGAGATAACGTAGTACTAGAAATCACCCGAGGCAATCTAACCTTAACAGCCGCTAGCAGCTATCTAGATATCAATGATGACATTAATAAAAATATATTACAATTAGAAGCAATCACAGAATTCGCTAAAGGAAAGTTTTTATTAATGGCCATGGATAGTAATGCAAGGTCCAAGACTTGGCACGACACAATAACAAATAAGAGAGGGGAAAGGCTCGAAGAATTTGTAATAAGCAACAACCTACATATCATCAATGACAATATAGAGATAACGACGTTTGAGTCATCCTTAGGATCCAGTAACATAGATTTAACAGTCACTAACAACAATATGTTGAAACTTATACATAACTGGATGTGCCTAGACGATGAAAACTGCTCCGACCATAGGATGATTACATTCCAGATAAAATACAGAAATGATCAAATCAACTACAACAATTTCATAGGGACTAGATATATAGTCCGGGAAGAAAATTACAACGAATTTAACAATAAGTTTCTAGAAGAACTTAAGCTTAAATTTGGAGTACAAATAACAAGTAATGACATGGAACAAGTGGATGATATTCTACAGGAAATTGTGTCTATGGAAACAGATATAGAGAAAATAATATATAAATTTGAAGGAGCCATAACTGCAGCATGTCACAAATCCTTTAGAACATGTAAGCCAAGAAAGAAAGCTGCTGAACACAAACTAGTTCCATGGTGGTCACAGGAGTTGACAATAATGAGGAAGAAGACTACTGCAACCAGAAGAAGGTACCAAAAAATAAAAAACAATGAAAATGAGAGAGAACGACGCAAGCAGCTATACACCCAAATGAAAAGAAGATATGAGTCGTCAATTAAAAGGGCGAAATATGAGTCGTGGAAAAACTATTGTAATGTTACAACGACATCGAACCCGTGGAATGCAGTTTACAGATTGTCATCTGGGAAGATGAAACAAAACATTACCTTGTCAACCTTAAGGAAACCCGATGGCACATATACCAGTGACTTGAAAGAGACTATGAGTGTCATGATGGATTTATTTGTGCCGATTGATGATGTGAAAGAGGACAATGATCACCACCGACAAATCAGGCACAAAATAAAGGAACAATTAGAAACCCGGGATGATACTCCATTTGCAACAGCAGAAGTAGCCTCTATTATAGATAATATGAACACCAAGAAAGCTCCAGGAGAGAACGGCATCACTGCAGAGATACTTCGATTAGTGTTCAGACTAGTTCCCAAACTGACCACAGCTATATATAACGGCTGTCTAAGAAGAACCTATTTCCCCAGTGCATGGAAACACGCTAAAATTATACCAATTATTAAAGCCGGCAAAGAGAACTCCGATGAGGTAAGCAAATATAGGCCAATAAGCTTATTAAATGTTCCAGCCAAAGTGTTAGAGAAACTACTAATACAACGGATAATGCACCACATACATAGTAACAACCTTATGAACAAAAACCAATTTGGTTTCACACCACAAACCAGTACAGTTGACGCTCTGATGTACCTCAAACAAATAATCCTAGACATCCTAAAGAAAGGTCAACAAGCTGCCCTTATCAGCTTAGATGTTAAAGGTGCGTTTGATGCTGCATGGTGGCCTAGCATCCTGGCTTCATTGAGAGAGTTCAGTTGCCCACAGAACCTCTATGATCTCTCCAAAAGCTATTTTAATGGAAGGAGTGCTACTTTTTCAGCTAACAGCATATCCATAAAGAGGACAATCACCAAAGGATGTCCACAAGGTTCCTGTAGCGGTCCGGGTTTCTGGAATATACATTATAACTCACTTCTGAATTTAGAATATAGTAAAAACACAAAGGTCATCGCCTTTGCAGACGATGTAATGTTGGTTATTAAAGGAAGTAGCAGCCTTGAAATAGAAAATTACGCTAACATCGAATTGCAGAAAATATCGAGATGGGCCAGAGACAACAAAATCGTCTTCAATGAGCAGAAGTCTAAAGTGTTAGTAATTTCGAGAAGAAGACCATTGCCTGAGCGAGTACTCAAGATATACTTAAACAATAAGCAGTTACTACAGACAGAAAGCTTAAAATATTTGGGCATAATTATTGACCATAGACTCAACTTTACTCGGCATATAGAATACGTTAGCGAAAAAAGCATAAAACTAATTCATGCACTGGCCAAATCCGCAAAAATAAACTGGGGACTAAATAGTGATGTGATGAGAATTATATATAAAGGGGCTTTATTGCCCATTCTGACGTACGGGGCACCTGTATGGGCAGAAGCAATCAACAAAAGATATAATAAACTCAAGCTACAAAGAGTCCAAAGACTTATTAACATAAAAATAACTAAAGCATATCGCACTACGTCATCTGAAGCACTATGCATTCTGTCAAAAAGCACTCCCATAGGGATACATATTCGGGAGATTGCGAGATTATATGAAAGCAAGAAACGGAACCAGGAAGGAATTACGATTGATACAGCAGAGCATTACGCAACGTGGCCTCATCCAGCAGAAATAATCAAGATCAAAGAGAAACCCAATGATCAAACCCATTTAGTAGACATTTTCACTGATGGAAGTAAGGAAGATTCGGCAGTTGGATCCGGAATTGCTATATTCATAGACAAAGTACTAGTCCACCAACTACAATATAAATTACACAGTAGATGTTCTAACAATCAAGCAGAGCAGTTCGCAATTCTCAAAGCCCTTGAACACCTTGAACATCTCCAACTACAGCATGTTCAAAAAACAGCTGCTTTACACACTGACAGCAGAATCACTCTTGATTCATTACGGAACTCTAACAACCATCTTCACCTTATTGAACAAATAAGAAAACAAATAAGGCAACTAGAAGCACACAGCTGGATTATCTACTTCACATGGGTCAAGGCTCACGTCGGAATTGAAGGGAACGAGCTGGCTGACCAACTGGCGAAACAGGCAGCGAACAACAAGGACCTACCAGTTAGTTTCGACAGGATACCCGTGAGTGACATCATGCGAAAGCTACATGAAGAAAGTGTGAATCAGTGGGAAAGTGAGTGGCGAAACACCAAAAATGGAGCAGTGACTAAATCTTATTTCCCCACAGTGGCAGATAGATTACGCCTTAAATTTCCACTTACTGGTAAAGTCACAACCTTCCTAACCGGACATGGCAGACTTAATTCTTACTTTTACAGATTTAAGATAAAGGACTCTCCAATGTGCTCCTGTGGAACAGCAGAACAGACCGTAGTACACGTTTTATTTGAATGTCCAAAGCTTGACAGAGAAAGAATCAAATTCAAGAAAGCTATGTTAAACAAATATGGAAAATGGACATTCCAACAACATAAATTAGTAACGGAATACACAACCGAATTTATTGAATACCTAAACACAATAGAACTGGATAAACTCTAGAGTGCAACTAACGATATCCCATAAGTAAAACTATGTATTAGTATATTTATTAAGCATGTACTATAATGGCATGTAGTATTACGTTTTTTGTAATGGAACATGCCGAAAATAAAGAATGTTTATATTAAAAAAAAAAAAAAAAAAATACATACATACATACATACATACATACATACATACATACATACATACATACATACATACATACATACATACATACATACATACATACATACATACATACATACATACATACATACATACATACATACATACATACATACATACATACATACATACATACATACATACATACATACATACATACATACATACATACATACATACATACATACATACATACATACATACATACATACATACATACATACATACATACATACATACATACATACATACATACATACATACATACATACATACATACATACATACATACATACATACATACATACATACATACATACATACATACATACATACATACATACATACATACATACATACATACATACATACATGATTACGCCTTAAATTTCCACTTACTGGTAAAGTCACAACCTTCCTAACCGGACATGGCAGACTTAATTCTTACTTTTACAGATTTAAGATAAAGGACTCTCCAATGTGCTCCTGTGGAACAGCAGAACAGACCGTAGTACACGTTTTATTTGAATGTCCAAAGCTTGACAGAGAAAGAATCAAATTCAAGAAAGCTATGTTAAACAAATATGGAAAATGGACATTCCAACAACATAAATTAGTAACGGAATACACAACCGAATTTATTGAATACCTAAACACAATAGAACTGGATAAACTCTAGAGTGCAACTAACGATATCCCATAAGTAAAACTATGTATTAGTATATTTATTAAGCATGTACTATAATGGCATGTAGTATTACGTTTTTTGTAATGGAACATGCCGAAAATAAAGAATGTTTATATTAAAAAAAAAAAATAAAAAAAAAAATACATACATACATACATACATACATACATACATACATACATACATACATACATACATACATACATACATACATACATACATACATACATACATACATACATACATACATACATACATACATACATACATACATACATACATACATACATACATACATACATACATACATACATACATACATACATACATACATACATACATACATACATACATACATACATACATACATACATACATACATACATACATACATACATACATACATACATACATACATACATACATACATACATACATACATACATACATACATACATACATACATACATACATACATACATACATACATACATACATACATACATACATACATACATACATACATACATACATACATACATACATACATACATACATACATACATACATACATACATACATACATACATACATACATACATACATACATACATACATACATACATACATACATACATACATACATACATACATACATACATACATACATACATACATACATACATACATACATACATACATACATACATACATACATACATACATACATACATACATACATACATACATACATACATACATACATACATACATACATACATACATACATACATACACACACACACGCACACACACACACACAAACACGCGCGCGCGTACCTTTTTCTAAAAATGCTTTTCTGCATTCAAGAGGAATCAAAACATATTTCCGGTGAAATCTCTATATCGAGTTTTTGGGTGGAATACAGTACTTCTTGTACTTATTAAAGTACAGAGAAAATGAGAAGAATTTAATTTCTCTTTCACCGCCCTATTTGTTGTGAAAATCCATAAAAATATTCTACAATTAGCGTTCCTCGCTCCTGTCACAAGATTTCCTTTATCCCACAATCAATATCAGACTTTAAAAATTCAAATTTATTAAACACTATCTTGCCTTGGTGTTGAACACAAGTCTTGGAATCACATAGGTTTCGTATTTGTACTTCTCATCAGAGCGGCTTATAGTTCCTTTACTTATTTTTCTGCTTCTTTATTATTCTTTTATCTCGCAATCAAACTTCAATACGGCTCCACTTTTAACGCAAATACTAATACCTAGCTTGCTATATAAGAACTAAATTGCTAAATGTTCTTAGCAAAACAGTAGTTTATCCTTGACAACGGAACTGCGACTTACCTTGTTCCTCGAAACGACACAAAACGATGTTAAGCTTGTTATAAGGGAACCTCCCAGCCTAGACAAACTTTGGTGCACGATTCTTTATACTCTAATTTGCTTAGTTGCGTATTTCAACCTCGTTACAAACTCTTATTCCCCTATCTTCTTCACGCTTGTCCATAAAAACACTTGCAGAAATTACCTTATTACTAATTTTCTTGTAGGTGCAAGCGGAACATGGGAATATAGTAGGTTTTCAGTGATAGTCAAATCTTTTAAAGATGCTCGCTATATGAAGGCTTTGAAATTCCGTTCTCTTTGCGCGACCAAGAGATTAAAAATTGAATAACGACCTCCACTTGAGAATGGTCTTGCAAAATTCTGACAAATAACATAGGAGGCATATTTTAAAGAGCTCCTAACAGTACAAAGACGACAATACTCAGCTGAAATTAGGGAGAACTCAATAGAAAGTAAATAAAAAACTTGCATATTTTTAGATCTTATATATAGATTACCAGTAGTTCATTGAAGAACAGAAAATCATGTGGAGAAGATGGAGTTGTAGCAGAACTTATAAAACACGGCACACAGAAACTACTTGAATTACTGAGACAGCTGTTTGAAAAATGCTTAAATGGAGAGTCAGTGCTAAATGACTGGAAAATCGGAATTCTCTGTGTTACACATAAGAAAGGAAATAGGGATGATTGTAAAAACTATCGCGGATTAACAGTGGCCAGTATTTTCAGTCGCCTTTATGGAAAAATATTGAATAATGAGTGAAGAATCTAAGCTAATAGAAATAGAAGAACTGGAAGGATTTTGAGCTGGACCGTCAACTTATTGAAAAAAGTATTGCTTTTGAAAAACCTCTACATCTATTATTCGTCGACTTGGAAAAAGCGCATGACAATGTTCCATGGTCTAAACTATTGGAATCGCTGGAAAATTATGAAATAATTAACAAAGTCATGCAAGCAATACACAATTTAAATGAAATATGGTATGCGAAAAAAAAAAAAATGCAGAACAAGATTTCACTAGAATTTCATGTTACCAAGGGCGTAAGACAAGACTGCTTCCTATCACTTACCTTATCTAAAATATACCTTCAATTACAGATCTTGAAAAATAAATGCTCCCAGATGGGTTTATTAACATATAAAACCATATATCCACTATTATTCGCAGAGGACCAACTGTTAGTGGCAGGAGATTATGACGACATGGAATATATGACAAAAAAAACTCATGAAAGAATACGGAAAATGGGGAATAAACATTAACATAAACAAAACTATACGTCAATAGGAACACATGCAAAACATCTACTTGGAAAATGGTGAAGGAACACTTAAACATTGCAACGAATACACATATTTAGAGGTCAAAATAACGAAAGATGGAAACCTGGAGATGATGTAAATGACAGAATTAACATAGGAAAGCCAGCAATATCAAATGGGGATTTGATATTGATATTTGATATTTTATGGGATAATAATATTACAATTAAAAAAAACATTATATATAATGAACACTAGCTAAGTTAAACTCTACAAAAATGGATTTTTCGCCACGATCTGCAAGGTTCTCAAGGAGAGACAAAATCAGAAACTCGTTATAAGGGAATAAACGAAAGCAAAAGGTGTATTGATGGAATAAATTAAAACAATAATTAAGATCATTTGGACACGTGAAAAAGATGGATGAGGACAGGCTGCCAAAGAAGATACATGAATGGACTCCAGTGGGACGTAGGAAGAGGGGAAGACCCAAATTAACATAGAAACAAAAAAGAAAGGAGATTAGAAAAAAGAATAATCATCATGCTTTATGCCCTTATGGTTTTCGGCGACTCAATTACATGTTAAACACCACAAAAGTTTATTGATTTTTTTTAATTCTATCCGCATTTATAGAATTTGAATAAGGTTATCAGATCATTTTAATCCATATATAGACAAGAATGGAACCGTAAAAATCAATATAGCCATATAAAATTCTAAAGCTTTTGTAGTTAAATTGCAGTGAGTGACGATGATCATGTAAACCTTACACTTCAGTCATTACCGACCTGAAAGGCTCAATACTATATTAGCCTTTAAACTGGTGGTATGGGCTTTTGAAGGTATGAAATCGTGCCGAAATAATTCATAGGGTTTATGTTGATAAGAAAACACTAAACCACCTTGCTTCAGCACTTTACTTAGGTGTTACTGTCATACTCCCGCCTTTTCTGTCTCAAAACTGCAATGGACATGTTTACAAAGGTTAATGTTTGAGTACTACGCTGTGGACTTCAAACCAACATGAGACGTAGTATTCTGGGGTTACTGTAGACCGTCGTTGCTAAGTATACTTACGGTTACTTGTAAAGGTAATATAGGTTAAAGGTTTTTCTACTCCTCCCCTTTCGCTGCTCAACTAGGTCTGATCATTTTTCGTAGAGTAATGTGTGTGTGTGTGTGTGTGTGTGTGTGTGTGTGTGTGTGTGTGTGTGTGTGTGAGAGAGAGAGAGAGAGAGAGAGAGAGAGAGAGAGAGAGAGAGAGAGACTTGAATTCAAACCAATATTACATTAGCTTAACCAGGGTTGGTAATGATACGGAGTTTCTCTCAAATTAAATGAAGAAACAAAATACAGGAAACCAGAAGCATAGACATGTTTCCTTGCACTCGACTATAGGTACGAGTGCGAAAATTATATCAATTAACGCAATTGGTTTGGTACAAGCAAATGTTTTTCCCAATAACATCCATACATGCCGCTGTGATTTTTGAATTGCACATTAAACATGTTTAATTCAGTAAAATTAATCTCTGGTGAAGATTCGGTAACCCTACTAAATAAAAGTAAAATTGAGAAATTAAGACATTCCATCCAAAACTTTATGCGGCAAAAGAAATTCAGGTATGATACACGTTCAATCTGTTTGCGTGAGAGTTCACAAATATTCCACTCAGTTTAGTAAAACATATAAGGTGAATTACAGGCTTCTAATACAAGATGATTTGGCGTAATTACATTTCCTTTCGACTAGTAGTGGTTTGCCTTCTAAGTAGGTAATTTAAGCAAAAGATAAGGATTACATTTATGTCAATTTCATGCAAGAAGCCCAAGATTGTATAAAAAAGGTGGTGAGGGAGATGTAGGGAGTTCAAAGTGACTGCCATACTGCAAAAGCTCGATAAATAGGCCTGAGCAAAATTAAGAGGTTTCACGTCTAATATAGGAGAATAGAACGCTGAGTATCACAGTAGTTATAGAACTATAAATAACTATTCAATTTCAATTTCCTGGTCTGGGTAGCTGAGTTCGTTAGGTGCTGGTGTACTGAACATAAGTACGGATTTAAATCCGACCTAGATAGACGACTTTTAATTTGTGCTTAAAAGCCACAGCCCATGTCAGTATATTTACATGTAAAAGAATTACTGTGGAACGAAATTCCGGCACACCAGTGGCAGTGAAATGTGCAGCGTGTTAACAAACAAAATGCATGTTTATATACAGGATGTTAATGAACTACACCGAAATATTTTCAGAGCAAGTGGAGATCTCTGAAACAAGTAATTTGTGATAGGAGACTTATGGCCTGTTGGTTCAAATGTGGAAGTTACGGCTATAAGTTTCTAAAGTGACAGTACGCCACTGCTAATGATAATACCACTTGAGTGCACAACACACGAAAATGAAGAGACGGTCGGAGCACTCCCTCTGTCGCAATGGTTATGACATTAGCTTTCAAGTGAGTTCGCGTCTCCTTCACTTTGTCTTTTTTTTTTTCATTTTTGTTTTGTTTGTTTGGTTGTTTTTGTTTTAATATTTTGTCTAAGTATTTAATTCTTGTACAATGCATTTTACAGAGTAATTTCACCTTGTGAGTGCAATTCCTTCTAACAAAGGTTGAATCCTGCTTAATACTCTCACATGCTGTACGTCTAAATGGGAGGAGGTTTAAAGGTGAACGAAGTTACATAAAATGAAAAGTAAATGCAACTCTTTACGTCAGGTTTAAAGGAACTGCCAACTGTAATTTATGATGAAGAAAAAAAAATTAAGCACATGACAGTAACCGAACCGATGACCTCTGGAACAACAGTTTTCGACGTTACCGATTGGACCACCAGAACAGTTACACAAGCACTACTAGAGTAGGCTATTGACGCAAGATGGCAGTTAATCGCTGTTCAGTGTCGCACTGGAAGGTGATTAGTTCGAGATTTGAGATATCTTTGAGGCATTAAATCTTGAGAACGCCAATAACGAGCTATTAAGTTTCGATATTTCTATACTCGGGAAGCAGTTTTAAAGACATTCTAATCCAATAATCTCACCCACCTTGTTTAAACACCAACTTATCAGCATCTGATGCCAATTAGGTTTAACAGAATTAACTACGTTATGTTAAGCCGCAGACCATGCATTGCCTATCTCAACTTGCTTATATTAGTCACGTCTACAATCGCTGAAATTATTTCGGTGTAGTTCATTAACACCCGGTATAAAGACATGCTTTGCTTTTTCTAGACAAGCTTATCACTAAGAACATAACATTAAATGTTTATGCTTTTTGGCATTTGTGTCAAATTTATATGGTGGAAGACAACTTCAGTTAACGTGTGTCCTGTATCCGCAAATATAATGAGAATGGTTTAGGTGAGCTAAATTGGCTTCTTCCTTATTTGAGTTGGGAATGTTTGCACGTTCTAAAATATTTTGTTAATTGCATTACTTATTTTGGAATGAAATTGTATTGCACAACATAGTAACGCATGAAGGCTGAAAACCGAAAATAACCTCACTTTCCCTATCAAGGTTAAGTGCGAGGTAGACAGTTCTGGTCTAAGACCATATACTATACCTATTTGTAGCTACTGCTCCACATGCATCAGATACGTGTAACCTTTAGCTTCTGGCGCGAGATCTGACAGGCTTCATGAAAGAAACATTAAGCTATACACAGCGGTGACTTTATGCCAGTTTCCTGTCTCCTTCCAACATACAAGTCACTCTTAGATCCACGAGCTGAACCTTCTGGTTCACTTGTCAGAGGTGACAGTTTCAGGATGCCATACTGCGCACCATCAGTTATGGAACCCTTTGTCGTTGTCGTGACATTGATATTCACCACTTTTATATTTATTGCTTCCTTAATGCAGTTCCGAGAAACTTTTCCAACAAAAGGGTGTGAATTCACAACCTGGATGTGGTCAGAGTACATGTATAAGGAATACTGCACTATTAATATTCATTCAAACCACATAATGAAATAGGTAATATGAATTGAAGGTAGTATAAGGTGGCGTCATCACCGGATGGTTACACTCCATCCCGAGGGGTGGGGGGGCGTATCTGGGATTCGTGATGGACAATGTGACGTCTGTACGGAGTTTCATCGGGTCCTCTGGCTACCCCCACACTCATTTCACCAACTGCTCCATCATCACTTTCCCTTTCAACTCTTGGATATTCTCTCTGATCCAGAATTTCTGTGTTCCTTGACAGGCCTCTGACACCAGGCGCCCCCCATAAGTCCTAGGGAGTGTAAATCCTTCATACGAGAGGAGTAAACAGAGAAACAAGAAGGAAATATAACAAATACGCGGTCTACGAATAAGGGGTATTTAGAATTAAACATTTATAAGCTTTGTAGACACCCACACAAATAGCAAAGGGGTAGAATGAAACTGAAAAATCCAATGCCATAGCCGGGATTTGATGCACGGATCTTCCGGTCTCCGTCTTGCTGCTCTAACCTCTGAACTACTATGGCCAATGTGACGGCACGACATTAAATTCTCCAACTCAGTCGTATTTTTCCCCGTAAATCACAAGAAGGTCTCAAATTCATAAGATAACCTACCCCAATGACGACTTACTATGCTGTAAGTACTTGAGTCCTGGGCTTCATTTTGTAATCAACTATAAATGGTCCGTGTACTTCCTATGGCCATTAATATGTAGGTCAAAAATCAACTAATGATTTGAACAATGGAATTTATGAATAAATATAATGCTCCTGACATTGTGGCATCAATAAAGTAAAAAAGATTGAGATGGCTAGGACACGTACAAAGAATGAGCCAGGATAGAGTAGTGAAGAAAATTTTAGAGGGAAAGATAGGAGGTAGTAGAAAGAGATGAAGACCCAGACTTAGATGGAATGATGATGTAGAAAGCCATTTAAGACAGCTGGAGTAAAATGATGGAGAATAAGACTCTGGACCGAGATATCTGGGCATCTACCATAAAGGAAGCCGAGGCTAAACTCAAACGGTCGCTACAGGATGATGATGATGATGATGATGATGATGATGATGATGATGATGATGATGATGATAATGACGACGACTTCCGTATGGCGTAATCTATTAACAAGCAGTGTCAGACCGCTACATAATCCCAATAATTGCTAGAGCGTCTCCCCTATGCAGAGGTTACCCTCATCGCCCGGGCGCTGTGTCCTGCAGTCGCAGTCAAGGCCACGTAGGAGTGAAGATTGCGGGTGGCGGGGGTCAGCACTCCCCGACCGTAAGGCGACTACTTGACCTTTTAGGAACGCCACCTTTGCCAGTTCAAAAGTTGTTGTGACACATTCTGATGATGTATGTAAAAGAAAAATCTTATGTGTGCACCATTACTCACTTTTGTATAAAATATTCTTTTAAACACTTATTCTTCTATTTATGGCAGCGCCGCGGCCGAGCGATTAGACCGTTCGTCTATCAGGTGATCCGAGTTCAATTCCAGGGACCCGCATGTGGTATTTGTGATGGACGAAGCGGTGTCTGGGGTTTGCTCCAGGTTTTCCGGTTTCCCCCACCACTCATTCCACCAGCTGCTCCATCATCGCCTTCCCAGTCATCCATTTTACCTGCATTTCATATCATCCTCTCCCTCACACTCATACCTGGTGCTGAGCTGACCGTCCGCTTCCAAGTCTTCACTCTGTCCTGTCCTAGGTTTGTCTTCTCCCCGACAAGCATCTGACCCTAGGCACAGACTTGTAAGTCCAGGGATGGGGGTAAGTCCTACTTAAGGGGAGGGTAATCAGATGAAGGAGGAGAAGAATTTTATTTACTTCGTGCTTATCGAGATAGACTTTTGTAGAAATGGTCTTATTACATATTCCCCAATAGGCACAATGGTAATAGAAGAATACAATAGGCTTAAGCGATATTCAAATGGTTTAAGAGTTGGTCGCTTTGCGATAACTTTTAATTGCCTCTATCTTTGCGTGGCCAATATTGAAGTTAAGTATTTGACAATTCTAAGGAATATCTCGAAAACCTTTTGTACAAATATAAGCATAAATAATTAGGTGCTTTAAACAGATCGACATCTTTTGTGGAGTCAAATTGTTGCGTCTCATACGGTTTACCAGCTTTATGCAAAATTCATACAGAATGAGGATGACTTTGGAGAGCATTCCCAGAAAATTCAAAATATGTATTTCATTAATCATGAAAATATAAACATATGGCAGTTTTAATAAAAATCGTTGGGGAATTTTTTGATAAAATCAAAACTTTTTAAGCAAGTTCAAATAAAGGGTCGTTGGGTGTGGGAGAATTTTCTTGAAAATCTTCGCGTTGGATGTTTGAAGGAGTTGAATTTAAATGCCAAAATGGAACTTAAGCGACTCTTATATTTTATGTTATGCTCTTTATAGAGTCACTGACATGCACGGACACACGCACAAACGTACACACACCTTTAACTAAAACTGGTTTTCTGGGGTCTCTGAACTCCACTTCCTTGTAGATGAGTTTTGCAAAGTTTTGCATAAGAGATTGAGAAAAACTTATCATAGCAGTAAATACTGTTAATTTGTGTGAAATAAATTTTCTCTGGAGATGACTATTGTCAAAGTGTTCTGTGTTACTTGTTTGAATTTAAAAGTACTTAATACTTTTCTCAATTCGGAAGTCGTTATTCGTTTTTTATACTATGTAAAAAATGGAGCATCAAAGAGTAGCAACCACCTCTTCAAAAGATCCCTTAAGCTTACTCCATTCTTCTACTCTCAATGTACCTTAAAGAAATATGTAATAAAACCATTTGTACATATTCTTTTCTCTGTTAACATTACATTATATTACATTAACATTATATATATAAGAATAGCCATTTTAAAGATTGTTTATATACAAGAGTAAGTAGAGAGAGTCATGTGAGTGCACACATCAAATTTTCCCTTTATTGAAGCCCACCACGATATCATGGGGAAAACCTAAATTATTTATTTGATAATATTAATTTTAATAAAATATCTAGGTATGTTAACGATTTAAACTAAATTTCTGAATTTCCTCACTTGAAAACATTGGGATGTACAAATATTGTAACTGATATACAGCACCAACCACTCACACTTAAATTCAGATATGAAATTGACTGCAGTGAACAGAGGAACCCAAAGTGGCACATATCAGGTGTTTCTCATGATACTGTGAACTTCGTCAAGAAACTCGAGAAATTTGTGGTTATAGAAGTGTAGGTATTCTCGCAATAAAAGTAGCATTAGGTTTGGTTACTCACTACTTCGTTTCAATATTTCGATATGACGAAAATTGCTCCTTTTATAACATGAAAGATACTTTCAGCTGTCATTCTTAACGCAATTCATGCATGGTCGTCCAAGAAGAAAGAAAATGCACAGTTCATCACTTGAAACAGGTATGCTACAACAAGTGGACCATTGAAACATTATTGATTGCTTATAACTCACCATGCTAACAGTGAGCAATAGTAATGCATAGAAACAGAAATAGTCAATCGGCTATTTTATACATTGTCCATTTCATGTTATTGTGATTTACTTACACGCATTTAAAAGCCATAATTTATATTACAGCTGCATATTTTGATCTGCAAATTGGTTCTTTCTAGAGAGCTTGCAACGTAAACTGATCTATAATAGATTCAGCTTTTGAACCGGACTTCATGTAAACAAAACATTGTGTATCCTTTTGCGTTAGCTTCGTGTTAGCTTCGTGTAAACTTGTGAAGAACACACACAAAGACTACGTAGATTCAAGTCTAGTGTCAGTAATATAAAAATAACACTGTACTATTTGAGTAATAATAATGATGACAATTGAAATTAAATACTGAATAACCAAAATAAAGCTCAGGATAACCTGAGGTTAGTTTACGCAATATCTCCATCACGCAATATGTATTCTCAGTTTCATAGTTAATTTCATCTTATCTCTCTTCACAAGTCTAATCCAATTTCTGGCCATAATTAAGGAATCATGCATCCCTCAAAATAAGGTAATATAGAGTCACTGCAAACAGAATCGAAAACTTTCTCTGAAGCAGATGTCGCATGTACGAACAACATATTTGGTAATCATCTGCCTTTTCTCATTCTACACCGACCGATAAATTCTCCTGCTCTAATTTGTTAACGTTAACTATTTTAACACCTT
Source organism: Tenodera sinensis (assembly GCA_030765045.1). NCBI lineage: Eukaryota > Metazoa > Arthropoda > Insecta > Mantodea > Mantidae > Tenodera > Tenodera sinensis. Next base: position 263,910 of record JAUKNM010000159.1, read on the forward strand.
GCATTTACATTAATCTTTATCCTCGTTCACCAAACTAAACAACTTTATATAAATTAACCAAGCTAGACAGAGTTATATAAACAACCATGTTGATCATCTTACTGACTGTTCATCATTATCGTATGATTCTAGAACAGGGATGAACAACACCGCAGAGAATTAAATGAAATCTACAAAATTGTTTAATTATACTATTCATATATATTATTCACAATTTCATACTAATCAAAGGCTTCCAACTATGTCTGATACACATACTTCTTCAAAGCTTACAGATAATCCCGCATTATATCTTGTGGTGTGTATAATTGTATATGTGTATTCCGAGCTAATGACGTCATGTATTCATATCAAAATGGGCTTTAAGAATGGAGTGATTGTATTACACTTCCTCTTAACCGTTATATATGAATGAATAATTATAATATAGTGATAATATACCAGGTGGTCCACTACACCCGACATTGGGATAAGTAGATAACCCTTCGTGCGTTAAAAGAGTTGCAGAACGCACCGGGGTAAATCCAGCCAGTGGCATGAGTGAACTTTATTCTGCTTATAAGAGAAGCGAGCGGGAAAGGAATTCCCCAGGCTTCAGCTAACGTGTGCAGCGCATGATAATAACATGAACAGCCTTAGAATATTTTCCATTTCACTTAAAGCACTTTATTTTCCAATGAGCAATAAGCTCATTCCAGTATGCAGCAATAACATTAATAAGAAAAAAGAAAATGCCAATGAAAAATTACGTACCCTCATGTTTGCATGGATTTTGTTTCGGCAATTTACAATCTGTATTCCGTAATGTTAGACAATAGCAGCATATACAGGAGAGCTTGTGTACTGACCCCAATGCCGGTTGAAGTGGGCCACCTGGTATAATATAGTGTGATGTATATAAATTTGAATCACTTTAATAGAACATAGCTTTTGAACCAATAATAGGACGCATGTGGAACTTTGGCAGAGTTTAATGCATCATTGGGAAACTACATTTCTCTGAAAGTGTTCTCCATCGGCATCCATACATATCTGCGCTCGTTTCACAATATTCTGTGACGTTCTCCGAAGACTATCCTCGCCAATGTTGCTTATTGTGTTATTGGTGGATTCATGGACTTACGGAGAGAAGGTCAGGATGTGGAATAAGAAAACCGTGTAACCATCCACAATAACGCATTCGCTTTTCATTAGGTACTTCTTTCATTTGCTGCACCATAGGCACTTTGTATGGATGCAATCCCGATTTCTTTGTGCCATAACATGTGTCATTTGAAAAGCCTGTCTCCTGGCTTAATCGACGCAACGATTTCTTTGGCCAGCTCACTATGCGTCTTCGAACATTATCAAGAGACCCTGCATTCAGTGGTGGCCAATGTTTTCCACTCTCACTGACGAGTACACAAATTGTTTCCAGCTTTCTTATTATCGATAAAATTATTTTATTGTTGAAACATCGCGAACATTGAACTTTTTTCCATATTTCCGTTGTGTTGTTGTGGATTTTTCTTCCAATACGTTGACACAATAAAAACATGCTCTCCATATATTCTGTATGTTTCTGTAAGGAATGCAAAATAAAGACTGTCGACAATGTCAACAATGCTCCTAATTGCCATTAAATCACCAAAACAGACAATAATGCAATGGTACTGAATTTTTTTAATGAGCTTCAAATTTCCACAGGATGGCTCGAGAACGGGTTATTTTAATATGGTTGAAATGTAACCTAACTGAGTTTCATCTAAACACGATCATCTGGAAGTCAAAACTTCGCCGTTTATTATTCACAAGTATTATTTAGTAATAGCAATCAGTTTCTGTAAATGAGCCCCTTCTCTCCTTCTCTGCAAGTTAGACATAACTCTGAGTATCTCTATACTGACTGATGCAATGTTGTCAGCCCATAGTTCATTTATACTTTTAGATCTCTGAGTGTGCGATTCTAAAAGCTAGAGTAGGTATAGGCAAGTACTCTAGCTTTTAAAAACGAAATCATAGGAAATAATCGCACATTCAACTGGCCATTTTAATGGAGGAGGTGGGGTTGATTGTTAACATGACCAGACGACCGGGCGGGACAACTGATGAATACTGGAGTATTCTTGGTCCTGGATGCTTCTTGTTCAATTCAAAACGTTTTGAGTGGAACGTCTGATTGGAACATGTTCTCACAGCGTGGACTAAAGGAACAGTATCATGATGCCCAGGTTCAAAATAACGTCGAAATTCTCGTCGTGCAGGTTCATAAGAATTATTGTTTTTATAATTAGCCTTTACTGGAAAAGCACGGTTATCTCCTGACCACTGCGCCATTGCAACTGAAATGGCAATGTTTGCGGATTGAAAGAGAGGTATAATAGTCATACCAACTTCAAATATAATTTAGTACTAATCAATTTAAAATTGCCCGTTCCCCCGCGGAACCCTATAAAAGCTTTCAAAGAGAAATTATGGCCTATTAAAGTACTTAAAGTTTATATGGATCGCACTGTGTAATATTATATACATGTGTATTTGGTAGAAAATCAGTGTGAGCGTAGGAAGATATTAATATTATAGTCATTCCTGCAGTGACGCATCAATTTTGTTAGTTACAGAACGGGAGAACCTAAGCTTCTTCACCGTGGTTTATGTAGGAGGTTTCTTACTTGAAGAAGATCTGGGTACCGTTAACCTCGTGAGAGGTAGAGACTTTTGGTATCGAAAAAATGCCCTTGAGATTCGGTGATATTCTGTTTGCTCACCATATGCAACCCTAGATACTAATTTATTCCGCAGGTACTGTGGTATAGACTGCACAAATCACCCTGTCACATCTGGACACAAAAGAGAGTAGGAGATGGGAAAGCTAAAAATTATTTCATAACCCTTAATTAGCGTTAGGTACCTAATTGGATATGTTTTTAAAATACGCCAAAAGAAAATGATATGTGCAAAAATCTCTTTCGGAACAAAATCTGGCGGTAACACGAGATTCAGAAGCAGTAAGAACGTATAGGCGGTTTATATATACCGCAAAGTTTGTCAGAATATGATTTATACATTTCCATAGTTCTCCCATGGTAATCCAGTGAACATCACACAACTCAGGAGTTGAAGGCAACTAATCCCAACTGTCAACGCGGGATCCGGACGAAGAGATATTGCCTCACCTGTAGAAAATAATTTGTTGTGAGAACCTTGTCCTGGGCAACGACTTTGTTACAACAAATTGGCAGCGGCAAACTTTCGCCGCACTTTTCAAGAAATTATTAAATTTTAAAATGCTCTTCTCCTGAAGAAGCAAGTTGCATTTTTTCGCAGTGGTTTGCCATTATGTCCCACAGGATAGATTCAAAACAGGATTTAAGACCACTTCAAAATTGTATGCCTCGAGATATTAATAGTAATTAGGAGGTAGGACACCAAATTAAGAATAATATATGTTTAAGGCTAAGTATAATAAACAGGTAATGCATATTAAGATGGTGTTGATTTAAATAATATACTAATCAATGGAAAAATGGTTACTGTGAGAATTAGCTGATTTTATAATCAGTTAATCAGAAATTCTGTCGACGTTTAGCCCAGCATTGATTTATTTGAATACATTTTGTTATACCAGAATGCTCCATCCTTTGCGTTCACTCCAAAAAAAAAAAAAAAAAAAAAAAAAAAAAAAAAAAAAAAAAAAAAAGTGCGGTACCATCTCAGTTAACAAATTATTACAGTGGAAAGGTAGAAATAGATTGAAAAAATCAGTATTATAGAGTTTTGGTTTATCATGCCGTTGCTACAACCAACTGAGCTACAATGGCAACAGACTTGCTGGACACAAGTTCTCGAAATGCGCTTTAAATGTCTTTTTCTTTTTCATTTTCCCTTGTTTTCCCACTTTACTTTTCTGTGCTTTCCTTATGTTTACACATATACACAATACACACAAACACCCATGCCCTAGGGAAACTCGAACTTACGCCCCTTTGCGCAGTGGGACGCCAGGTCTAAGACTCCAGCGACTGTGGCTACGACGGCCGACACCTTTAAGTTACAAAACTGTAAGTCGCCATTAGAGTATGTTATCTCAAAATGAATTTGGGAACACCTTGTAGCTTACAAAAAAAAAAAAAAAAAAAAAAAAAAAAAAAAAAGTGGGGTAGCTGGAGTGGCAGTTGCGTCCTATTTCAAGTTGCCATGGAAGCTCTGTTTGTAAGGGTAGGGCAGGAGAATCTGAAGAACCCTTCCTTGTTCGACACCAGCTTTGATTTTGCATTCTGCGGTTTTATTATACCTCTCCAGTTTTAACCTAACACTATGTGGGAGAACAATTATAATTAACAGGAATATAAACATTTGATAAGAGGCCTTGCATGGTTAATCAGTTGTTAGAAAGAAGATTATACGCACATCAATCAACAAATAATTAGTACCTAGCGAGATGGCTCCGCGGTAACGTGTGAGCCTGAGGGTCCCTGAGGAGGGTATCTGGCTCAAATGCCGAAGGCCCACCAATCTTAGTGGGACTTTTTCGTGGTTTCCTTCAATCATCAACGTAAACACCGGATGGGATATTTAATACCACGATCCAAAGTTCCACCTTAAAACAATAATATAAATGAAAAATAGATGGCAATAGTGAATGCTGTCCCATCTATTCACTGTTAATATAAGGAGATAGACTGGATGGCACCCTAATGCCATCTGCCACCACAGAGGGGGAGGTACAGTTGCCTGGCACTGCTGGTATGGTATAGGGATGACCCCTTGAAGGCTAGCTGTAGATGTATCTGTAGACAGACCGGGTGGCCACCCACTCTGACCATGAGTTCTTCGGTGGCTTTCCCTGATTGGCAAGAAAAATGCTGAACTTGTACACCAAGTCTGGTATTAAACCAAGTTTTACTTCTTGAGCTATACTGTTTGCAACCATATGGACATGAACACATACACATGAACACATACGTACCGTTTTATAAAAACGTTCCTTTTCTATATTCAGGAAGTCTCAATAGGTGTATTTCCTGAGAAATATGAATTTTTGGGTAGAAAGTAATACTTCCACAACTTACTCCAGGTATGTAGATAGAGATAAAAACTGGAAGAGAAAGGACAGACATTTATTTAAAGTGTAGGGACAAACGGCTTTCCTTTAACGGGGCATTCAATGGAAATAGAATGTAGCTCTTCAACGCATGGAAGCTCCCTTTACATTGTACGTAGAAGTAGTCGTCTGGTTGTTTTGAAGAATTGAATAGGTAAGAAATGCTGCCTTCTGTCTTTCGGCTGGATGCATGCTTTCATTACGACTGTGAAGCACTTACCCAACTTGGAGGGTTGTATGAAAAGGATACTTTACAGGTGCCAGCAGGGAATTAGGAAAGAGACTTCTGTTGATCGCAGATGTGATAATTTAAATTGAAGAATCTGGAAGAGTTCCTTTCAGTTAATTTAAATGCACTTTAATGACATTAAATAAGCTCACCTTTCTGTTTACATTTGAAACAGTAAGCCCCTACAAGAATATTAAGCTTTAGAGACGCCGGGCAAAACAAAGGACTATCGGGGCTAAGCTCCTTCACACCGCATACTAGGCCGGTGAGGAAACAAAGGCGTCCAAGGTCAGGTTGCCTCGCGCGACTATTTGTGTATATGTGACTAACAGCAATCGAGCGGCAGAACCAAACGGGTATTTCTCCAGAGACTTTGAGAAAGATCTGGCTATGTCATCGCCGGTGGTTTAAAGATGTTTACGAAAGGTCCATGTGACGCCATCCCGCTATATAAGGAGGCGAGGAAACTGCAGAGAGACGGAGAGTCACAGTTATAGTTTTGAGTCTGTCAATATGTCAGTGTCTTGGTCGTCGTGAAGAAGATTTAACGAGCATCAATTGACTGTATTGTCGGAGTTAGTATATGAGAGACAGAGACGGTGAAGAAAGACACTTAAAGGACTGAGTCAAGATTACGAGAAGTAAACAATTGTAAATTCCACTATCCCGAAAGACTGTAGACTGCATTAATGATCAGAAGAAAGCTGTGCATTCTGCAAAAGTTTAGAAGACTATAATGAATGATATTGTAATTTTGTCACAGTGGTGTCAGGAGTGGGATTCGTCAAACTGCCGTTTTGTCACAATATAGCGGCTTGAGACAACGATAGCCATACGCAAGAGCAAGATACGACAATTTGAAAAAGTGCGAAAATATGAGATTGTGCAACTAAAATCTGGGTGAGAAAATGCAGGATGGCTAGAAAGCAAAACTGAATTTATAATATCCAGTGCATTTGAATGTACAGAGCGCTAAAAATTACAACAAGAAGCAAATAATATAAAGGACGCACTGAAAATAAATTATGAGGGTTATCATATATAATAATAATACTAATAATAACAACAACAACAATAATAATAATAATAATAATAATAATAATAATAATAATAATAATAATAATAATAATAATAATAATAATAATAATAATAATAATAATAATAATAATAATAATAATAATAATAATAATAATAATAATAATAATAATAATAATAATAATAATAATAATAATAATAATAATAATAATAATAATAATAATAATAATAATAATAATAATAACAATAACAATAACAATAACAATAACAATAACAATAACAATAACAATAACAATAACAATAACAATAATAATAACAATAACAATAACAATAACAATAACAATAACAATAACAATAACAATAATAATAATAATAATAATAATAATAATAATAATAATAATAATAATAATAATAATAATAATAATAATAATAATAATAATAATAATAATAATAATAATAATAATAATAATAATAATAATAATAATAATAATAATAATAATAATAATAATAATAATAATAATAATAATAATAATAATAATAATAATAATAATAATAATAATAATAATAATAATAATAATAATAATAATAATAATAATAATAATAATAATAATAATAATAATAATAATAATAATAATAATAATAATAATAATAATAATAATAATAATAATAATAATAATAATAATAATAATAATAATAATAATAATAATAATAATAATAATAATAATAATAATAATAATAATAATAATAATAATAATAATAATAATAATAATAATAATAATAATAATAATAATAATAATAATAATAATAATAATAATAATAATAATAATAATAATAATAATAATAATAATAATAATAATAATAATAATAATAATAATAATAATAATAATAATAATAATAATAATAATAATAATAATAATAATAATAATAATAATAATAATAATAATAATAATAATAATAATAATAATAATAATAATAATAATAATAATAATAATAATAATAATAATAATAATAATAATAATAATAATAATAATAATAATAATAATAATAATAATAATAATAATAATAACAGCTTTTCCGTCGCCAACGCCTGTACAAAAGAGATCTCGCGAGAATCGGCTGAGATAACGAAAACAATGAGTCATGCAGTGGTAAGGAAACCAAGATATTGATTGGAAACACTGATAAAACGGAGACATTTTCCCCCAAAACCCACAAAAATAGTAATTACCCCTTTAAAACGAATTAACACAACATGTTTGGTAATAATCCAGCTTCACTACAAATGTATGGATGCATACAGTGTTTACAGTGTAAATCCATTTGAGGATCTACAAATTTCCTTATTTTAACTCATTTAATGAAATCAGTTAATTATGACACAAAACTAACAGAAAAGCTTTGTTTCACCTTGAATGACAGTAGATCTCAAATGTAGATTTATTTAACCCAAATCTAACCTGCAAAATTGTAAAGGAAAAACCATATTTTTCCTCATTCTCAAAATATTCCTTCTCCTTATTTCCTCCGGGTAACCTTTTGATAACAATTTGCTTTGTTTTTCTTGTATGTTATAGTACATAATTTACAGTTATAACCAGGGTTAGGATTTTTTTTTCTTGGGGTAAATTTAAGCTCTTCGAAAAGATACCACAGTGTGAAGTTTTGTTTCTAGTTGCCAAAAGAGGCATTTTCGTGCACCTTTTCCCCTTTTTGGGTACCTTTGTTTTTCCCTTTCCTCCAGCCATGCCCAAAATCCCTTCCCCCTTTTTTCTTTTAAGTTTCCTTCTATTTTACTCTATATGATTTTAATCAAAATAAAGTATTTAACTTTTAATTAATATCTCCCCAGCTTGCTCTGCGTAACTCCTTCAGTAAACGCTGCGTGGGAATTGAAAGCACACCTACAACAAGGGAAAATAATTGTGTACGACAAATCCCCTTTCTCTTGCTTTACCGCTATAAAGCAGCCCTCAATAATGCAACTGACAATGGCTCATTGTCATTGTATATGATTCTATCCTTTTAATTTCACCAGAATCAGTACCCTAGTGTTCGAGAATGTGAATTTCTTACTGTGACAGACGTCATCTGTTCGCGCGGATTCCAAGGTCACGCAGAGACAGCAGTAACCGTACACGCATAATTCCAAGAATTGACTCTGGGTTCTGCTCGACGCTACTTGAGATCGTTGAGATCAGTTCCAACATGAATGAGAGCATTCTGATAATTGTCGAGGTGTTATACAAGAGTGTGGATAGCAAGTGAATGAGTTGTGTAACAGTTACGTTGAGTTAGCAAGTGAATTGGTGTTGGTCCTTTGTTACATTGCTAAACGAGTGTATTACTAGATTTCACCATGTCAAACGTATCCAGTGCTCGACTTATTGTTCTGGCTCAGGAATTCCAACATGATTTCATAAACACAGATGGAACTGTTATCCGATGTACTTTTTGCGATTCAGGAATTTCGTTAGATGAAAAACACCAGTGAGATCGCATCAAACAGCACAGTTCCAGCTCTAAGCATCACATAAACAAGACATAATTTTAAGGAAATCAACATTGAGTTGTATGCAACTCTTATACAAGCAGGACTTGCTCTCAATAAGGTGAACCATCCAGCGTTCAAGGGATTTCTTGAAAAATACACAAAGATATCAATGTCGAAAAAACTACATGGAGCCTGTTAAAAAAAAAAAAAGAAAGAACATACAAGGAATAAAGGAGAAAGAGTGATTGCGATGTGGGAATCGTATTGGATGAAACCATAGACTCAATGGAACGATATATTTTGAACAGTTTAGTTCTTCCCTTAGCAGGAGAGAAAGTTAAGCCCATATTGTGAAACATATATGAGCTGCAGAAAGAAAATGCCTGTACTGTAATGCAATCAATTATGGACTATAGTAAAAAACTCTAGCCTGTTGGTATCGAGTTTGAAAACTTATTCTTGTGGTCACGGGCCGGGCTCCACACATGGTTTCAGCTATTAACTAATTGAAGCCTTTATTTCCTAAGTTGAAGTATGTGACATGCTTGGTTCATGCACTTCACAGGGTTTGTGAATTCATAAGGAACCAATACGACATCGCAAATCAGTTCATCTCTGCTCTGAAGAAGATTCTGCTTAAAGCTCCGAGTCGTGCTGTGGTCTACAAGGAAACCACTGGCCTGGCCCTTCCAAATTGCCTGGTTAATACTCGCTGGGGACCTTGGATCGAGTGTGCTGCTATGTTGTGTGAGAATTTTGACAAAATTAAAGAGTTTGCGCTTTCTTTGGATCCAGCCGACGCATCTGCGATTTCCAAGGCACAGCAACTTCTGTTACCGGAGAAGATACATAATTTGCAGACAGAACTGTATTGTTTCCATACTTACAAGTACCTGACTGCAGCTATTAAACTATTAGAAAAACAAGGTATGGAAAAAGAGAAGCAGTGGGATATTTTTACTTCCGCGAGGGAACATTTAGATGGCTTTGCCAAAGACAAACTCGAGTTTAGTCTTCAGAAGAATTGACGATCTCGTCACATCTATAGAATTGCCATTTCGAGTGAATACAAGATTTGCCCCACTGGTTTCTGTGGATGTCGAAAGAAGCTTTAGCATCTCCTAATAGGAAGAGACTTACTTTTAAAAATCCGATGTGTTGCACTCACATGACTTTCTCTACTCTTATACTAACCATTCTCACAAACTCTTACACCTATATCTCCTTCGTGTTACTTGAGATAAGCATTTATACGAACTATCTTATTGCTTAGTTCCTTGTAGGTGCAAGGGGAATATTAGAATACAGTAGGCTGTGAGCGATAGTCAAATCTTTTAAAGCTTTGGGATCCCGTTCTCTTTGCACGCTTAACATATAAAAAAATGAACAACAATGTTGCATTACACGAAAGTTTTAAGTTTTTAGAAACTGACACAAATAACAAGAAATAACTCCGAAACGGTTCGTCCTACAAACAAATTTATTCCGAAATAAATTGTGTATTTTAGTGAGATCTACATTTTTTGTATGTTAAGAATTTGTCTATCTCTTACAGTTTACGAGTTATTCAAAAGTCATCCAGAGTAAATAGGACTATATAGGCTATAGCCAGAAAATTCAAAATATAAATTTCATTTGTCATACAAATATCTTAAACATATGACATTTTAATAAAAATCCTTAGAGCCATTTTCAAGAAAATTTTCCAAACATTTTCCACGTGAAGGGTAGTTTAGGGTGGGGATATTTGCTTCAAAATCTTCGTGTCGTATCTTTGAAACGCATTTAACTTTAATACCAACTTTGGTTTTTAACCGATTTTTCGTTTTTGAGTTATGCTATCCACAGACTGACACAGACTGACACACACACACACACACACACACACACACACACACACACACACACACACACACACACGCACACACACGCACACACACATGGACCCTTTTCTAAAAATGCTGTTTTGGATTCAGGGAGTCTCAAAACATATATTTCCAGTGAAATCTCGACATCGAATTTTTGGGTGGAATACAATACTTTCTTCTACTTACTAGTAGAGAAAGTAAAAACGTAGAGATGCTTAATGTCTTGAAGCACAACAGCTTCATGTGTTTTTGTTCTTCTGATGAGATAATTTGATTCACTTGTTCGTAATTCATTAAATTAGAATAGAGCAAAGAAAATTGGTTAAATTGGTAAATCAGCATCTTTTTGTCCTTCTTTTAACCTTATTTGAGCACCTTTTCCCTTCCTTTTTTCATTTGAAATTTGTACCTAAAAATCCTAACCCTGCTTACAAGTCTAACCATAGGTGAGGTCGTGTGAATTATTTTCATAGTCTGCGTCACCTTACTTTTCTCTTCTTTGTTAGTGACACTGAAATATATTACGAGTGAAGCAGCCTATACTCTCTGCTCTCTCTCTCTCTCTCTCTCTTTCTCGTCATCACTCACTAGAGTGTCGAACATAGGACTCCTCTTTTCTCTTCCGGTTGCTTACCATCTGTTGAACACAATATGCACTTCAAGCTCTCGCAGAGCGCCACTTCCTGTGCGTCACAACAAGTCTATCTCAAGGAAATTAAATTCTTACATTAAACAAATTAATTAGAATAAAAATCGCTAAAAGAATGTCTATACTAATTTGTGTTTTCCAAGGAAATTTAGGTCTCAAGTTAACCCTAGACTATTGAAAATCAAGGCAGCTAGAAATCAGTGTTGAACTGACACATTTGCTTACTTTTTCGATGTTCTAACAAGAAATTACTAACGCTTCTGTGGCATTTGAGAGAGAAGTATGTCTTTCTCTTAACTCTTATGAGACAAAACTCATGTGTAAAATATCAGGTAGGTATTACTAGTGTCCACTCTCAATGGGTTGTGCAGTGTTTCTCTAAGAAGTAATACGATTAGTTTAGAATTGGAATCGACAACTTAAAAACATAATGCCAAGTGTAAACATATTATGTTGATTTAAACCTATTTTTCTGAGATGAACATTGCCAGTGTATGCCTAAGCAATACCCTGATAGTTATGCCTACTCTGAAATTTCCTTTAACAGGAGAAGACATCTTTATGCATACGTCGAACAAGGTGGGGCCACAATAGTTCGTACTGTGGCATTCGGAAGGTCTTGGCTTCGACACCTGATAACCGCCCACTCTCTCCCGTGTTTTCTTTTTTCCGAATCGATAGGCGAATACTGGGATGATTCCTCTTTTACCACCACGTACTACCCAATCAAGGCCCGTCTGTGAGTGGGCGCCACTAGGAAAGACCGCCGAAGTTTGGGGCTTGTGGGTGGTGTCCAGCGGCTTAGGTTGCGTTCGAACCGGAACCGTTAGAGGCTGATCCATGCCAGTGCTCGTCGTCATTCGGATTTGATGACCTTTGGGTCTCTCTCCTCATCTCTCCCTCCCAGGGGTCACGGTAGAAGCACATAAGCTGAGAGCCTACGTGTTCTGCACCGATTGCTGGAGCGTTTCCGTTTGTACCTTAACTTTACCTTAAGATATATTTGATTAAATAATTCTAGTTCTAATTGTGAGATACATTTGATCATTTAAGGATGCACGCTGTCATAGCTGGATATTGAAGGAATTAAAGAATAAAACCTAAAGTGTCCCCAAAAGATAAAGGCCTTCAGCAAGAGAGGAAACTCTTCAGCAAGATATGTACATGTATATAGTAGAAAGCATTATTATACATGTTAGTTGTTGCAATCATTGGATTTAATTTAGAGCTCCATTAGTAATTATTCAAATTAAGCAAACTTAGAGGTGGCTTTTGTTCACAGTCTATTATTTCTTATTACTGGGGTTTCAGTCTGCCCAAAGAGTTCTACATCTTGCAGCACTGGACCACCGTGGTCTGAAGTTGTCTGTCCATCCTGTTTTTCGTCTTCCTCGGTTTCTTCAACTGTATAGGTACAACATGGTGTTCGACTGAGCCCATCTATCGTGGTGAAGTCTTGTGACGTATCCCGCCCGTTTCCATTTAATTCTTGCAGCCTGCTGTGCTACATTATTGGAGGACGTGACTTCTTGTAATTGTTTGTTAGAAACTCTGTCCCTTAGTGAATGCTCAGGTAATCCAGTAATCTCCAGTAATCTCCCTCTCTCTTTCTCTCTGGTTAGACACCAAATCTAGAGTATCTAGAGTAGTACAGGACTGATCACGCGTGTAGGGCTTTGATTCTGAGCTTTTTGTTTAGTGTTTTGTCCAAGAGTATACATTTATGTGCTCAGAAGGCCTTCCCTCCTGTTTTATTGATATTAGCTGGTCTTTCATCTTATGGCATGAAAAACATGAAATGTCTACTGAAATTGTGTCAAACTTTTTGAAATGAAATGACTGAAATGTACACATGGCAAAGGTCATGTCATAAAGTAGTTTCATCGTCTTTTAATACAATATTGGTTAAGTACTACTTCTATGGCTCCGATTAAAAAAATATATATTAATTTTGATTTGTTTGGAATGCACCAATATAAAGTACATATCAATACTTCAGTAACTCCGTAAGCTCGAGCAGCAAATGCTTAGCTTCATTTAGGGGAATGTGTATTTAGACATTTCAAAATTATATTACAATATTTTGTTTATTCCTTTAATACGGACACTTTAAGTTGCTCATTTACGCATGTTAATTTGACAGTTTTAAGCAACTTGTGCCCGTTGGAAACTATTTGCTCCAAACACTAACGGCTGGTGACGGATTACCATTTATACTAATTGTATTGGTGATTTTTTGGGTGCCTGAGAAGATTATACTTCACAATGGCTCGATATTCTCAGCTGGTTTTCTTGCTTAGCTGTTGCTCGAATATCTAGTTTCAAATCTCAGGGTATGCGTGGATGTAGTTTCCAAAAAAAGACAAAGATTCTTGGTACGAGTACTTTAAGGAAGGTTTAAAGTTATTAAAAGTAAGATGCCGAACGATAAAACTACAATGTAATAACTCACTAGTTAAATATACTAACTTGTATCGCAAGTAGGGTATATAAGGGAAGGCTGGCGCACTTTTTTATGGGCAAGATGGCCGCCATGCGTAATCTAAGGATTATTAGGTAGGAGGATAGAAGGACGCAGGATGTAGGTGTTTGAATGAATCTCTAGGGATAACTTTTAAAGCCTATAGCAGTG